>JACCPG010007586.1:0-39895 GCA_016069955.1 Drepana arcuata
CCATCCCACAAGGGGTAGGCAGAGGTGTATAGGTAGTACCCACACACCCATTTTATTTATTGTTAATTATAACGATACATCAATTACAATAATTGAGAGGACACTCTCGCATACTGATCCTCACAGAACTCCATGCATTCTGATACAATTACATATATTCCATTCATCCGCAAACAGATCGCATTTAGGGTTGCCTGTAGGGTGTAACAACACCATTTTTTCGCCAGATATGTATGTAGGTTGGATGTGGTAGATATACGTACTTAAATACGTCAAGAGTATTCGAAACCGGCGAGCATGTATGAAGAGATCGATGAATGTGGACGAAGCGAAAGAGGTAAGCAAGTCTAGAGAGAAATGGCGCTCTATTCCCTCTGCCTACCCTAGATATGTATGTATGCATGTGGTAGATGGGGAATCCTTTCGCTGTTTCTCAAGCAAGGCTTCAGACAGATACGTGTACGCCTTTGAATGACTTAATTGTACAGATTTTCTGTCGATGTTTTCCTTAAAGCTCGCGGTGTGATTAACAACTTTAATTGTGTACAGAAAAATAATATTGTTACAAGCCTTAGCATATTTTGAGATCAATAGACCACTATCTTGCCATAGCAACGTAATTTACGGGTTCATAATTTCCCAAGAAACTAGTGTAATCTCGCGGAGTTTATTCAGTAAATTGTAAATAGAGTCGGCTAATAAACCCATTGATATTCTGCCCGCTATCTGTCCGAGTTATCTATGAATTTGGGTACATATTTGATGTTATGTCTATTATTTATGATTTCGCAGCGATTTGCAAATATTATCGCGCGTTTTATCTGTCACATTTGTGTTAAATATGACAGCGAGAAGTGGGTGGGGATAGTTTTAAGCCTATAGGGAACGGACGCTCTACTCTCTCAGCTTACCCAGTAAGGGAATCTGTCTGATGATAATATTATGTATGGGCATATGGTTATATTCATGAAAGGAAAAGTGATAAGCTAATGCGAATTGCGAATACGTATTGATGATAAGTATTTCAACCAGCTAATTAGGCAAGACAACGGGGACATCGCAAAGGCGTGTCCTAAAGTTTATCTAACTTTTAAACCTATCAAATTTAATACAGGATATTAGCGAGCAATGAAAAGTCGGTTTTGAAATCCAATGACCCGTGCTAAGGGGCTGTGTAAATGGCGTAGAGGGTGCGAGAGGATGGGTGGGGGTGAGAGGGGGTGCGACGGGGTGATTTGGAGTGTTGTTCCCTGTAAACGTCGAGTGTGATCACTGTCCGACTGGATTTCGGGTCGAGTCGGGATAGATTTAACGTAAATCCATGGTAAATAATAATATTAAGTAAAATGTATTGTTGTTACCAGCCATGTATTGTATGGAAGGAAAGCCGGAGGACGACCACGTTCCACTTCCTAGATAAAATCGATCGGACACTCAAGGATGGGAACGTTAAGAGTACTCAAAACCGGCGAGCATGTATGAAGAGACTGATGTGGACGAAGCGAAAGTGGTCTGTACTTGTACACTCTAGCTGCCTACCCCGTGAGGGAATGGACATGATGGTATTTATGTATGTTATTGCCTATATGATCGCAGCGCCACCTATCGGGTCAATTGTGAATCTAAACCACTCTCGTACCCACCTGAAGACACAGGAAATAAGTAGGTGTGTGGGTACTTCCTGTACACCTCTTCCTCCCCCTTCGGAGACCCTTGTGGGAAGGCGTGAGGATGAGAATTAGGAAACACGTATCACCAAAAAAATTTACACAAAAACATTGTAGGCTTTGTAGATTCTTAGATCTTGCTAACATTGTTATAATTATCTTGTTTTATGTATGCTTTGTATAGTAAGCAGCGACCTATTGTCGGGCCTACGTTGTTCCCCCATACTTGGGTACTATTGCTGTAACGAATAAAATATTGTATATGCCTAATGATTTGAAAAGAGTAACCATGGAATTTCTTGCCGGTTCTTCTCCATGGAAGCGACCAACCAGAACCGTGCTTCTTCTTTTTCGACGTTTTATAAGTGCCCACCTGAAATAAAAAGATTTTGATTTTGATTGACCAATTTTTTTTTAACTTTAACTGCCATAGTAAATATAATATAACACACACACACATATCATCACGCCAAGTCCCTAACGGGGTAGGCAGAGAGTATAGAGCGCCAGTTCTCTCTAGACTTAATATAATATAATATAATATAAGCAGGTATGAAATCGTGTTTGTTGCGTATCCATTTAAGGGTCCGACCACCGTACCATATTTTCGATTCGCTTTCAATGGCACGAGGGTTAATTTATCATTCCCAGACATTATCGGGTTTTCTTGCCTGTTTTCAGCTCTCTCTAGTCATATTACTTACTTCAGCTGACTGTAAATGTTAGTCAAGCAGACTATAAAGTATGTCGGACCCGTAGAGGACGAGTGGTTTGAGTCACTCGTCCGCGGAATCCATAATGCGGATTCGAAGCCCGGCGCTCTTTGCCAATGTGTTTTTTCTGTACCTAAGTACAGTGTACATCACGATACGAGGTTGCCTGTGAAGGACAAGGTCCTTAGGAAACCTGCACACTTTTAAGAAGAATAATAATATATCCTCACGCCTTTCCACAAGGGTCCCCGAAGGGGTAGGCGGAGGTGTATAGGTAATACCCACACACCCACTTTCCGCCAGAGGTATATTAGGTGCCAACGTGACAGATGGCGAGTCCATCGCCGTTACTCAAGCACGACTTTGAATTTCTTCTCAGACGTATGCAGGTTTCCTCTCGATGTTTTCATTCAAAAACTCATTGGTACAGTCGGGATTCGATCTTGCGACCTTTGCGTCGCAGGCAACTGCTCGAACCACTCGGCCACCACGGCTCTAAGAAGTTCGAAGAAGTTTTAAGAAGAAAATATGTATAAAGGGTATGTTTACAAAAAAAAATTAAATTGCTTAGTAAATACACCTCTTCTAACACACAGTCACATGGGAATTAGAATATAAATGGACGAGTTTAAACATTTAATTTGTTGATTGCGCAAGTAATCATTAATCCCAATTATTTCGTCATGAACGTCATACGATGCCTAGCGGGTGTTATGTTGTTCGCATTCGATCATAGATGGCGCTATGTGTTACTCAAACCGTTACAGATATATAATTCTTATATATTGATTACTTTGGTTTTATTTTTAAGAAAATTCGTTTTATTCCAAATAAGGAAAGAACTTCTGTGCCCTTTTTTATGACAAAAATGAGTTAATTAGACGCATAAAGAATAATAATAATAAAAATATATGTACATATTTTCAACCATTTCAGTATCTCAGCATAGATAACTTAGAAACTTCTAAACACATTATTATTATGATCTCTGAAATCAATTTAAAATTTAGAATTCGTTATTTACAACTAAAATTTTTTTTTATTTAAATTACAGCATACATATGAAGTTGAATTAGTCAAATACATTTGAGCTTATCCTACTTAATAATAAAATGTGAAATTTGAGAAAGAATGTTTGTTACTCACGCCAGAACGGCTGGACTGTATTGAATGAAATTTGGCACAGAGAGAGATTATTCGCTCGATTAACACGTAGAATATTTTGTTCCGAAAATAAATCTAGATAAAATATGCAAAGGAAATCTATTTCTACCGCGGGGCTAGTTTTAACCTTTCGGTCTAGCTATTGTTTTAATGACAAAGAAGTGCTTGATTTTCTCCTACTGTTAAACTATTGTTAAACTATGAAGGTTGAAGGACATCCACGCAAACGGTCACTAAAGACAGTTAAATATTGTCATTAAACGTCATGCAACAGAGTATAACTGAATAACCATAAACCCAGTAATGTAAAGCTTGTTCAAAACGTTTGGCTTCGGCCACCAAACACTAGAAATAAACCTTACAGCTCATGATATAGAGTTGAAATTCGTATACGTCGTAACCAGAGAAGGTCCTTCCACACAGGTAATAATAAAGAGATTACATCTTTGTGTAAGCTACAATAGGGCTCCTGTAATTTTACTACGCTCTGAGCTTTATGGGAATGTAAATCATAATTTTGGCGGGATAAGGGTTATTTTGGATTGTTTGCTTATTCGTTTCTATTAGATCAAGCGCGATTGTTTGGTAGATATGTTTGAGTATTAAATCGGATGTTTTGAAATCGTTTTGAGTAACCTGTTAACAATTTGGTTCCATGTCTTTTATTTAATTTGTGTTAATTGATTTGTTAATATACTGCTTCCCAGTGTTTGTAGATAAGTATAAATACATGCCTTTCGAGAATGTAGGGTTTAATTAATTAATTTGGTTGGAGGAATAAGTCTATAAACAGCCGTGGTGGCCGAGTGGTTCGAGCAGTTGCCTGCGACGCAAAGGTCGCAAGTTCGAATCCCGACTGTACCAATGAGTTTTTCTAAAACTTAAGTACAGTGATTAGTCACACCACGAGCTTTACGGTGAAGGAAAACATCGAGAGGAAACCTACATACGTCTGAGAAGAAATTCAAAGGCGTATGTATAATCGTGCCTGAGTAACGGCGATGGACTCGCCATCTGTCACGTTGGCACTAATATACCTCTGGCGGAAAGTGGGTGTGTGGGTATTACCTATACACCTCTGCCTACCCCTTCGGGGACCCTTGTGGGAAGGCGTGAGGATATATAAGTCTATAATATAATAAGTACATATAAATATATGGAAAAACCGATGGTGGCCGCACATTTGAATTCGTTTTATCGTAGGTACCATTTTCCTCAACTTAAGTACAGTGATTAGTCACACCAGGAACTTTAGAATGAAGGAAAACATAGACCGGAAACTTGGTTAAAATTGAGAAGAAATCCAAAGACCTATGTGTAGTCATGCTTGAGTAACGGCGATGTCCTCGCCATCTGTCACGTTGACACTTAAAATATATCGGAAAGTGGGTACTACCTACTATACACCTCTGCCTACCCATTCGGGGACCCTTATGGGAAGGCGTGAGGATATAAAATTATTATTATGTAAGACTCAATGTTAATTCAATGAATCATTTGACCAACTTGGATGAACTTATAGGGTTAATCACGGTTTGAACGACCTATTTATTACACGTGTTACATTACAATAAGTCTAAATAAAAAAAAACGGAAGCGTCCCAAGAATGCACAGGGAGTGATGTGAGTCATCCCATTACTGACCACCGCGAAGATCTAACCTCCCAGCGAAGTCTGACCTCCGTCACATACAATATTGAACTCTACACACACGTGATAAGATGCTTAGAAGTAACCATCAAATTCCAGCCAATGCGACACCTCGACCACAATAAAATTTGCAGTCGTGAAAGTTAATTTATAGAAAATTACTTCGAAATTAAACCTTACCGCTACTACTTAGGGGTATTATGCCTTATTTATTGATTCGTTTGGACTGCAAATGTGTTTAAGTGTAACAGAAGCATAGACTACATTCCGTGCTAGCGTATTGTTCACAATGTGATTTGAAAAGGTTTATGAATCAACAAATTATGGGCCTTTCACGGGAGAGAGTTGACAGCAACCGAATTGTATTTATCGTAGATGCTAAGGATTGATACACGTCTGTAGGTTTTTAAAATTAGTCGGATAGCCAAGGATGTAGCTAGCCGTACAAAAGCTCTAGACCAAGTCCTTGTTTTAGCGTTCACGTTATCTGATATCTATTATTTGTATGGAAATTACATTAGTTTTCTGCTGCTAATGTCATTGCCATACAATTATGAAAAGAAATTGATTTTGTCTAGTCGCGAGTTATCACACCAAGTGTAATTTTCTCGTCTACTACTAAAAATATACCGCAATTTTTTAGAGATATATTATAGGTGCCAACGTGACAGATGGCCAGTCACGACTATTCATGCGCCTTTGAATTTCTTCTCAAACGTATGCAGGTTTCCTCTCGATGTTTTTCTTCATCGTCAAGATCGTGGTGTGACTCACTGTACTTATATTTAAAAAAAGTCATGGTTACAGTCGGGATTCGAACTTGCAAGCTTTGTGTTGCAGGTAACTACTCGACCACGGCCACCACTAAATCTAAATCTAATTATAAGAGGTAATATCGGGTGAATCCAATCCGCGGCAACTGTGATCTCCTCGTTCGAATCTAACTCGACTTTGTAAGCGTGTTCCCGTATTAATTATGATACACTAATAGTTCTAAAGTTTGGTAACTCATGTTATCTACCAGGATAATGTTATATTGCTTACTATAATTATATCATCATCAGTATACATATGATAAAAATGTTACGGATCGGTGTCTGTACATTGTATATGAATTATAGGTATATGAATTAATGTAATTTTCTCAATACATTTTGTTACTAACATAGCAATAAGTTCATTTACTAACAAATATGGAAATTAATCTGAAATAAATTATTATTATTGTAAGATATATGAGAAAAAATATTGTGTCCCACAGTTTCATATGCGGAAAGTTTGATTATATTGTTGTTTTATTCTGTGGCAAATTTTAATCACATAGTTCTTGCGTTAAAGAGTAGCAAGTATCTTCTTAGACTGTGCCGCGCGTTCACCACATAACAATATACTTATCTTATGTGTTAATCAAGAGTACTCGAAACCGACGAGCATGTATGAAGACACTGATGAATGTGCACGAAGCGAAAGAGGTAAGTCTAGAGAGAACTGGCGCTCTATACTCTCTGCCTAACCGTTAGGGACTGGTCGTGATTATATGTATGTATGTATGTATGTTAATCCAGCTATACTCTCTGTGCCAAATTTCATCCAAGTATGTTCAGGTTCCGAAACGAAACTATTTCGACTGCTAAACGAGCCGTGATAACCGAGTGGTTTGAGTACTTGCATGCAACTCAAAGAGTGTAAGCGTGAATTCCCACTGTACCAATGTGTTTTTCTAAACTTATGTACAGTGATTAGTCACACCACGAGCTTTACGGTGAAGGAAAACATCGAGAGGAAACCTGCATACGTTGTAGAAGAAATTCAAAGACGTATAGTAGTTTTTGAGTAACGGTGACGGATGGACAGCAATCTGTCACGTTGGCAATGTGTCTCCGTAAAAAAAGAGACCTTTGCCTACCCTTCTGGGAAGGCGGGAAGATATATAATTACTAAAGAAACATACTTACAAAATTTCGCATTAAAAATTTGAGCAGGAAAAGTAAGATGCCTACGAAATGCAGTCCTTGATTTCTTTTGAGTTTAACAAAAGTATTAATTGCTAATGTTTGAATGTTCCAATTATAAATTTTTTATGAAAATTTTTACGTCAACAGTAAAGTTGAAAGCAAGTATTACATAGTTACTGAAACACACCACGAAGTATTGCGTAACGTAGCTCTTTAAAAATAAAATGCCCCGGCGATTTTAACAATTCCACCACAAACTTTGGTGTGCTTAAGAAATTTATTTGGAAAGGTCTTAATCCTTAAGCTTTTTTACGGTTTCATATCCAAGGATGCGAACTGGACTTTAGTTAATATTAAGTATGTGACGTGCAATAAGTGCTTACGTTGAATAATATATTATTGATTTTGATTTCGTACAGCAAGTGTTGCGACTAATCACTGTACTTAAGTTCTGAAAAACTCATTGGTACAGCTGGGATTCTAGCTTGCAATTTTTGTGTTGTTAGCAACTGCTCGAACCACTCGGGCACCAAGGTTATTTGTTATCTAAGAGCCAAGAATTAGGATTAAAGGAGGTCCCATACTAATTAATAAAGATTATATTGCTCTCTTTATGTCTGAGCATCTTTTGAACTACGTAATTATTGATAGCCTTTATTTAGTCACAGCTTTCCTTGAACAGAAGTATTTCATAAATAAGTAAACAGTGTGATTGCTCTTGTGCGCGACCGACTCGCTCTTGGCCGGTATCATTTTCTTTTAATACTCATAGCTAGTTTCATTTACAATGAAAGTGTCATTTCTATATGTAGTTCATAAAATATTGAAATATGTTTTCTTCCCACCGGATAGCAAGTGCTTATAGACAGTATCGTCAATAGTAAAAAATCACGCAGCAGTTCTTTCTGGAGTCTTGGAAACCACAGAGACACAATACCAACTTTGAGCTTTGCTAAAAAGCTTCAGTACTAAACTAGGGACGTGGCGATATATGTAACTTGAAGGATTTTTTCTTCCCCAGGTCGCTCCGTTTTCTACCTATTTTAAATTAAAATATATTTGATACACCTACGCTCTACGAAACTTAATGACCTGTGGAAGCGGCGTCCGACCTTTATCTACTTCAAAGTTATTAAAACAACGACTTCTCTCTCAACACAAGTGAGCAGTGAAGTTAGCTGTGTCTATTATTGGAAGTCTAATGTCAAATTTGCCTTGCAAATATCCTAGTGGTTTGGTGGTGAAGCAACCCTTATCATTCTAAATGGTTGTTCATGACATAAGTATTATGGCTGGTAGTGCATGATCTGCACGAAATAAATTATTTTTACGTACTAACCCCATTATATTACTGCAAGTACTAGTCAATAAAACCTGCATACGTTTCAGAAGAAAAACATTTCTTAAGTAGAATCATGCTTGAGAATCGGTGATCCTTCCGGTAGCCTTCCCGCTAGGGTTCACGAAGGGTTAGGCAGAGGTGTATACGTAGTACCCACACACTGTCACACACAATCTTCCCGCCAGAGATATTTTATTTAGGTGCCGTAACAGATGGCGAGTCCATCGCCGATACTCAAGCACTACTATGCATACATACGAGAAGTAATTCAAAGGGAATTACTTCTCAAACGTATACAGGTTTCCTCTCGATGTATATCCGTCAACGTAAAGCTAGTATGTTCAGAAAAACTTATTGGTAGGTACAGTCGGGTTTTAAACTTGCAATCTTTGTGTTGTGGCAACTACTCGAACCATTTGGCTACCACTAAGATACATCTTCGACGATCATAGTGTTCTATTAAATACCCACATACTGTTTAGGCAACCTTGCTGGAAGAGGTGAAGACATAACATAAGCTCTGGTCGTATGATTCTTTAAGAAATATTGAGTCTATAGTTCATACATAAATAAGATTAAGTATACATTAAAATCAAACAAATACACTAAGCTTGTTTGAATGCAAAACTGTGAAACAGTTGCCGTAAACGATCATGAGCATTGCTCGGCATTGTAGGAGACTGGAGTGACATTATTAGCGAGTGAAAAAATATAATGTAGCCAAAAAATGACCAGCATCCTAAAAATTGCCAGTATGTAAGAAAAGTAATGTAAAAATAATGTATCACTCGCGCGCTGCCGACCCTGCAGGAATCTTTTCACACTCTCCTTGAAGAACTCCATGCTGTACTCTCCAGGGAAAACCTCAACGGGGAGCTCATTCCACAGCCTGAGCGTTCGCGGAAGGAAACTCCTTTGGAACCGCGCAGTGCGAGACCTTTGTGGTTCCAAGGTATGGGGATGAATTCCCCGTCGATGGCGAGAGGTGCGGTTGTAGAAGGAGGAAGTGGGCATCATATCGAACAATTCTGCAGAACACTCCCCGTTATACAAGCAGTAGAACACACACAGGGAGGCAAATTCTCTCTCAGACTTAGTGATTCCAAGCGGCTTGTGAGCAAAGGATCATCGACAATTCTAGCGGCGCGTTTCTGAACCGCGTCAAAAGGCCCTAGCTGGTTATGCCATCATTAATGCCATCTGTCACGTTGGCACCTAATATACCTCTGGCGGAAAGTGGGTGTGTGGGTATTACCTATACACCTCTGCCTACCCCTTCGGGGACCCTTGTGGGAAGGCGTGAGGATATATTATTATTATTATTATGTAGTAATAAGCACAAGGGTCCCCGAAGGGGTAGGCAGGGTTGTATAGGTAAAACCCACACACCCACTTTCCGCCAGAGGTATAATAGATGCCAACGTGACAGATGGCGAGTCCATCGCCGTTACTCTAGCACGACTATACATACGCCTTTGAATTTCTTCTCAGACGTATGCAGGTTTCCTCTCGATGTTTTCCTTCACCGTTCAGCTCGTGGTGTGACTAATCACTGTACTTAAGTTCAGAAAAACTCATTGGTACAGTCGGGATTCCAACTTGCGACCTTTGCGTCGCAGGCAACTGCCCGAACCACTCGATCACCACGGCTTCTTATTCAGAAATATTTTTTTTAAATATTTATTATCGCTATTTTTCATATTTTTGACATATGTACTCTAGGTATCGGATAAGGCACCAATGGCTAGGGTCTCAGCGTAACTCCCAGGTCTATTATTATTATTATTGCATTATAAGCCTCTTCAGCACCTAAAGTATATTTTTGACGGAATGTGGGTGAGTGAGTACTACATATAAACCCTGCCTACCCCTTTGGGGACAATGCAAAGGCGTGAAGATATATATTATTAATATATTTTGGTTACCGCACTACTAAAGCAGTCAATCAAAATCAAAATATTTTCATTTCACATAGGCCTAGATGGGCACTTATAAAACGTCGAAAAAGGTGCACGGTTCGCATTGGTCTTTTCCATGGAGAAGAACCGGCAAGAAAGTCCATGGTTCCTCTTTTTAAATCATTAAGTAAACAATAAATATAGTCTCAATAAGTATAGTCACAAAGCTGTTTATTCGATATTCCAACTGTAAATACCTGTTTGAGCTCTTACATCGACCACTTCTCCACGTGAGTAAATACACGTAATTTAATACAATAGAAATTGAGAAACCTTAACACAGCAACGGTGTTTTTCAAGAACAAGCCTCAAAGTTATACGAGCTGCTATAATGCATTTACAATGTACATTAACGTATTATTGTTTAATATGTACTTAGTATATTAGATAAGAATGATTAATGTATTAACTAGAGAATAATTAGAACAAAAGCCCCTGTTTTCAAGTCGATCAATTGGTCAAATAAAAAAAACGTACGTAACATCAACGGTCTGTCATAGTTTAAGACAAGTCTTCAACGCAGTTTTGGAGGGAATCAAGTCAAGGGTTTGTTTTTTAATTCCCGTGAAGTGTGTTATTGTGATCTTCATTGTAGTGTCATGTTGTACAGTAAGGTTCCATTGAGTGACTGACTTCTAGCGGCATTGAAATAAATGCCTTAATATGTATTATTACGTGAACTTAGTAGCATATATATTACCGATAACGTAGAGGCCTTTAAGCTACTGTTTAGGCTTGCTCCGAGATGCGTGAAATACGTATTTTTTACACTGTATTGAAGTAACTTTAAAAATTATTCGATTGAAAGGACAAGTATCCATGTAAAAAAAAATACCTAAAAAAAGGTCTTTGACGTGGGTAAATAGCGGTAGAATACGGAATAACGGATCATTCACATTGAAATCGCTTGCCTGTCTAAAATATAATATAATATATAAATAATATATCCTCACGCCTTCCCACAAGGGTCCCCGAAGGGGTAGTCAGAGGTGTATAGGTAATACCCACACACCCACTTTCCGCCAGAGGTATATTAGGTGCCAAAAAAAAAAGTCAAATCAAATCAAATATATTTATTGCATGTAAAAATAACCTAAAACACAACTAAAATACAACGCACAGAAAGCTTTTATAATACTTACTGAACAAAAAGTAGATAGTCTTATATCCCCAAAGGCTCTGTAAGCCCGTCAAAAATCACCTATCCCTGTTTAAACGACGTAAAGATCGTAAAAGAAATGTATATTAACGATTTGACGCAATATGATACCATCCGCCCCTATGCGGGGTCAATGAACCCGTGCTGCATTATGCATTCACGATGTACTTGCTTAATTCATAGGAAGATATATACTATGATATATATCACAATATAATAGAAGTAAAGCCTTGGGGGCCGAGTGGTTCGAGTAGTTGCTTGCGACACAAAGATTGCAAGTTCGAATCCCGACTGTGCCAATGAGTTTTAAGTATAGGGATTAGTCACACCGCGAGCTTTACGGTGAAGGAAAACATCGAGAGGAAACCTGAATACGTCTGAGAAGAAATTTAAAGGCGTATGTGTAGCCGTGCTTGAGTAACGGCGATGGACTTGCCATCTGTCACGTTGGCACCTAAAATATATCTCTGGCGGAATTTGGGTGTGTGGGTACTACCTATACACCTCTGCCTACCCCTTCGGGGACCCTTGTGGGAAGGCGTGAGGATACACTATATATAACGTAACGAATGTTACGAAGTGGACGAAGCGAAAGAGGTATGTAAGTCTAGAGAGAACTGGCGCTCTATACTCTCTGCCTACCCCGTTAGGGACTCGGCGTGGTGATATGATGATGATGATGATATATATATATATATATATATATATATATATTTGAATGAATTGTTTCCTAGATAACTACCTACTGGCGAATTTTGGATAAAAAATTTTGAAGTTCCTTCATATTTTAAGGCTGATAATCAAAAGAAAGTAATGGGAACAGTCTCTGAATGAAATTGTAATTTATGACGTAGCCGGTCCCACAGGAAACGTATGTTTCTCATATTCATGTTATCCCGATCAAATCAATTCACTGTAGGGAAATTCCGTAATCAACCCACGAACCCCTACATATTGGTCCTTCGAGCCGGATTTGAGCTAGCAACTGTAAGGACTTTCAAAGGCTTTATGCAAAACAAAAACGCATTCTTTACGTCCAGATTAAATGTACCTTATATGTTTGCCTGACAACGTTCTCAGAACTCAAAGCTAAATTCAACGTGGGTAATTTTATAATTGTTTCGTATGTTCAAGATCAAGAACGTCGTCACGTGCGTGTTAAGGCCCTTCCACTCTCAATAAAAAGTATATATGTAGTTAAATAAAATCAAATGAAGACAGACGACCGTCTGGTCTAGTGGTTAGAGCTCCTGACTGCGAAACTTGAGGTCGCGGGTTCGAATCTCGCTGAGGGCAGATATTTGAGTGATGAACACGAATATTTGTACCTTAGTCTTGGATATCCTATGTATTTAAGTATATATCTATCTATATAAGTAAATATATCGTTGACTAGTTACCATAACACAAGCTTTGCTTAATTTGGGACTAGGTCAATTTGTGTGGAATTGTCCCAGGTATTTTATTTTATTATCTTTTTTGAATCAAAGTATTTTATCCAACGTAAGTTACACAGGGCCAAGAAACAGTTATTGGACACCACATATTTAATATACAGTTTTCACTGTTACCTAGAAATTAAATCTGTTTCAAGAAGAACAAATTACCCGGGTTTCTTTTTAACTAACCCTTTTATATAGGAGTGGAGAGAGTTTTTTTTAGGTACTTTTGCAAAGCAGCAACTCAGTGGGATGGCTATTATACATATATTCTCCTATTATATATAACTTTACGGAAGGAAAACATGGAGAGGAAACCTTAATACCTTTCAGAAGAAACAAAGGCGTATGTGTAGTCGTGCTTGATTTACGGCGATTGCTTCGCCATCCGTCACGTTGGCACTTTAAATATATCTCCGGCGGAAAGTGGGTGTGTGGGTACTTGTTTCACACCTCTGCCTACCCCTTCAGGGACCCTTGTAGGGAGGCATGATCATATTTAATATAAATATCGCATAATCCTGACTTCATTGTATTTTAAGCCGTTTTAGAAAAAGAAAATAATCTTGTAGTTGTATTTATAATATATATAAATAATGGTATATGCTATTTAACACTATAAATATGCATACAATTAATTCCTCTCTTAGTTAAGGTGTAGGTATATTATGTTTTTTTATATCAGTATCGTCGTCGTGTTTTCCTTAACTTACGTGAGGTATTAAAATTAAATGCCCAGTTATTAGGTACAGTACACATCGAGTTTCACGTATAAACATACTAGCTTATGCCAGCGGCTTCGCCCGCGTTGAGTTCGAAAAAGTAGCTTATGTATTTTCCTGCTAGAATCGGTTCAGTCGCTATGCCGTGAAATGGCATCATACATTATAATATTAGAACTTTGAACTTTCAGAATAAAAAAAAAGAAATAGCCTATGTCCTATTCCTAGGTATAATCCATCACGATTTCAACTTTCAGCCAAAACGGTTCAGCCGTTTTGCCGTGAAAGAAGCGCAAACATCCAAGCTTACAAACTTTCACATTTATAATATTAATAAGGTTTAAAACATCCTGTAAGCCTAATAGTAATTTATTATGTCTAATAGTAGTTTGGTATGGAATATCAAGTGCCTTTATTTAAAAGGAATTAGATTCGTACGCAAATGGAGTGTTGACAGAATTCTAATCGCACTTAGGTGAAAAAAAAGCCATAATCTACCCGTATGTCCACCCTACTTATGGTTGTATGGGGGTATCGATTATTCGCGCCCCACCCTAGCGCATGCCGCGCTGCGCACTCCTCCCCCTAGCAGATCTCACCTACGGTACCATCATTATTTCCCACTTGTGAACTTCTGAGAAAACAACTGTTCACTTATTAATGACACAAAGAAGTATATGATCCAAAAAGTATCTTTCCTATCAAGTGATAGTTTTTATTTAACTAAAAGCAACTAGTTTAGTAGTATCTAGAAAATAAGATTGTACAAATACTAAATGTACGAAATATTTTGCATGCAAAAGTGCAACTTAAAAGTTTCTCTCGCTTTGCTTTTTGTATCGGGTGAATTAGGATATTTTTGTTTGTTGGTATTCAAGTAATACTGGCAGCGTCTATACGTCAGATAAGACATAAATAAATACATGTAAAATTTTTCAAACTTAGAATCACTTTAAGGTTTGAAGTTATGGTTTTGAAAATATAAAGCATTATGAAAATTTCTTTTTTTTCTTTCATTTGTCTTTATTGCATTTCATATTATAAAAATAAGGTACTTGATTAATTTAAATATGGAATGTGCCATATTGTTTGTATTTAATATTAATGTAATTAAAACCATCACAGCTTATGATGATCTGAACAAAAGGGGTAAATAGAACGAAACAATTAAATTGAATTCTATGAAATTCTAAAATATTTATGGAAGATTTGTTATTGGCCACAAAAATTTACTAGTTTCTAGTGACTCTAGCCAGGCCCTGTTTTCGGTTTTGGGTTGGTAACTCTTACCTCTTATGCTTTTCAAATCTTTAGTGTTGTGAACTATTATGCGGCCTGCTGTGTGGTAAACGCTTACTGCAGCTTTTGGACACTTGCAACACTAGGGAAGTCTCAGTGCTTATAACAGTGAGAAAAGGTCATATTGCCAGTGCAATAAAAATATGTTGTTATGAAACCCATTCGCATTATATTATTACGCTCAATCGATACTAACTCGGGTCAATTGAGTGCTTAACGTTCAACCCACTTAAATAAATAAAAGCTATAACAATTTTAGTTTTAAATATAGCTAGATAAAACGTGTGTGCCAGTGACAAGGGTTGACAGGTGAAAAGGCGCGTACATAAATGGTGTGATATGCATATACATATTTAAACATATTATTAATAACATGCGTGTTGTTCTTGTGTCAAAATAACCTTTTTAAAAATATATTTATATTTGAATAAAGAACCTTATTTTTTCTTAGCAACTGGATAAAATACTGGCCAGAAAATTTACAATATAAATTTGGATTGAGAACCTGCTTGTTGTTCGTAACTGGATAAAACTGGTCTGAAAAATGACATCCTGCTACGAAGAGGCGACAAATGTAACGATAATTTTATTGGACTTGTGTTCTTGTTGTAACTGTCTTGGCTCAACTGTAGTTTCGTCATAACATACACTTGATGTTTAACGAGAAGATTTTAAATTCAAGTATGTGCCAAATGGAATTCGCAACATGTTTTCTTTATATTTTGTAGTATAACTAATTATAGATAGTGCCATCCACGAAGACGCGCCCCACTATTATTTCCTATAGTTTATAAGTGTAAGTGTGCTACCTTCCACTAATGTTTGAGATTTATCGGTACACACAGATTACCTATGAGTGCACATGCACACTACAATTAATAGACTCGTCATACTCCCTGTAGTAGAGCACTAACTCTAAACATACAGACTTCTTTTCAGATTATATACAAACTATGATTAGTCGGGTGGACATTTGCCGAAGAAATTTCACAAACGCATGTAATATTATTATGAAAAGTACTACGAAATATTTTTCCTCTAGAAAAGAGTAACCATGGTTCGGAACCTGTCGGTTCTTCTTCATGGACACGACTAGCTCGAATCGTGTACCTTTTGGGACCTTTTTGGCTTTTGTGAAATAAAATGTTTTGATTTGATTTCATTACCCAGTAAGTAGTAAGCAAAAGTGTGTGCAAGAAGAGGCAGAGGAAGGCCGCGTTCCAACTACCTGGATCAAATCGATCGGACGCTCAAGGACGGGAACGTTAAGAGTACTCGAAACCGACGAACATGTATGAAGACACTGATGAATGTGGACGAAGCGAAAGAGGTATGTAAGTCTAGAGAGAAGTGGCTGTCTATACTCTCTGCCTACTCCGTTAGGGACTTGGCGTGATGATATGTATGTATGTATGTACTTACCTCGTACCAGTCTCTCACAAAGCAGTGACTCACTAAGTTAACTGTATAGCTCATCCTCTGTACCTTTGTGGAAGAAAAATAAAATAAATTATATAATGAGCCGTGGTGGCCGAGTGGTTCGATCAGTTGCCTGCGACACAAAGATCGCAAGATCACAAGTTCGAATCCCGACTGTACCAATTAGTTTTTCGGAACTTAAGTACAGTACACCACGAGCTTTATGGTGAAGGAAAACATCGAGGGGAAACCTGCATACGTCTGAAAATAAATTCAAAGGCTTATGTATAGTCGTGCTTGAGTAACGGCGATGGACTCGCCATCTGTCACGTTGGCACCTAATATACCTCTGGCGGAAAGTGGGTGTATGAGTATTACCTATATACCTCTGCTTACCCCTTTGGGGACCCTTGTGGGAAGGCGTGAGGATATTATCATTACTTTTTTATTATTAGTAATAGTATATTTTCATTGGCTCCCCTTACCCAACATTGGAACGAGGAAACACTTAAACCGTTCGTCTATTATCCCTGTATTAGTATCAGTTTCATAATTGATATTGAATTGTTTGACTTTGGGAACTTCATAAGAAGCTACGAGAGAGAGAATACAGCATGAATCTTCAGAAATGCTCGGTACATATTTTCTCTCGTTATATCCTCAACTAGCAATCCACCCACACATTTCGTGTAAGGAATGCATAAAATTTCAAAGGGTATGAATTTATACGATATTCCTCCGATAAAAATAGGTACATATTTGAAACGAGTGTGGCGAATTATATTTACTAACAAGTGCTCGCGACTGCATCCGTGTGGAATTCAACAAAAAGTTATTGTTTAGTTGCTAAATTGCATTTGGTAAATAGCGGTTACTTTAATTTATTTATATAGATTCTACCGCATTTAATCATAGTGTAGAGACTTTACCAAATACTTTTTAAATTAAACGCCGTGGTCATACAAATATTTAAAGAGACCAGTTAGCTAATTATTCTGCTGATAATAGGTTACCATGACACGAAACTTTATTTTTATTGGATCTAGATTGGATCGAGAGGAAGCTCAAAGAAAAAGAAGAAATTCAAAGGGTCTCACTAAGCTATGGCAATACGTAGGTACTCACACAAAATGACGTAATGCCAATATGGCGTCATATGGCCGCCATAAGTCTTAAATGCCAATCATAAGATTAATATGCAAGAATATTCAAAACTAGTCCAATTTGGTCAATGCGGGCAAACTAACAAAATTACTGCATATCCATTTATGACATAATATTCTGTTCCAGTATTCTGTATACTTAGTTAATATGTGTTGTCGATAGATGGCGTTATCAACACTTTTGTGGAATGTAATCGAACTTTTCGTTTGTAACACTACACTACCTATAAATAGTAAATTAGACGTTTAATTATCAACCCGGTCCTGATTACCTATAGGTATGTAATATAAAAAACAGGGAGTAGTTGCTATTTTCTTACATTGCCCATGCTGAATATTCGAAATAGTCGGACCCCTTAACAGAAAATCATTACTGCCGGAAAACAGTAAGAGCCTATACGGTTGTATAACTTGCTAATAAGCTTCTAAATGTACCTAAAGTCTTAAGCTTTAGTCACTTGTGATCCCCACAAGCATTAAACTAAACGTTTTGGTGCGCAATGATCCTCAAAGATGATTAATTGACCAGCTCATGATATTGCTGAATGATTAATTGAGTCTTGAACTAATTCCAGCTGAAATATCTCGGCAAATTAATAATATCCAACTTAGTTCAGGAACTAACTTCCCTCGGCAAGACAAACATTTGCTTTCGGGCCAATTGAGAGAAATGGCTTTTTATGTCGATTCATAGAACCGCATTTTTTACTTACATCGTAATGTTTGTTAAAGATTAAATATTCTTATTATATTTATTCAAAATATATCCAAATAAGTAGCGCTATTATTTATTTAATAATAATTTTTGGTTTTCTCATTAGTATTTCGTTAATTAATAAGTATATTATATAGTCGAGTTGTATCAAAAGTATCAGGCTTTAGTTAATTTAAAAGATAACTTAAAAGCCCTAGAACGAAACTTCATCAATTATGTAAAAGAAAACATAGCTGTACAGGCTCGTTTCCTATTATAAGCCAGCAACGCCGCAAACATATTTTATTTCGTGCAAAGCTCTCGGGATTATTCGTTCGCGCCGCAAATGCTCAACTTGTCGCGCGATCAGTTGGCGGACCAGTCGTCTAACCCGGTAGCCCGTTTCCACGAATATTCACCATTGTAACATGACCTCCTTCGCCCAGCTACGCGTTCCTATACAAGTTTGAGATCCGGGGTCGGCTTGAGGCTAGTACAGTGTCTCGAAGTTTTGGTCCAAACCAAACCCACGGTAAGATTTTACGAAAATTAACTTTAAGGACCACTTCAATCTAAACCTTTAGCAGATTAGGGTTTTCGCATACGAATGTTAGATTTCGGTCATTCTTGTGGTTTCATCTATCTTTGTATTGGGAATTCAATCGCGTGGAAGTAAGTCGGAGTTAATTGTGAACTTTGGGAGTTGTTTGCTCTTGGAATCCGTAGTTTTGTCGCCTATAATAATAATTATAGTATACTAGCTGTGTCCGCGACTTCGTCCGCGTGGAATTTGACAAAAAAATATTGTTCAGTTTCTAAAATAAAAGCCTAAGTTACTCCTTTTTATATCAGCTATCTGACAGTGAAAGTCACGTCAAAATCGGCCCAGTCGTTTCAGAGATAAGCCGGAACAAACAGACAGACAGACAAAAATTGTTAAAAATGTTTATTTGGTGTATGTACCGTATATGGTGTATATATTCATATGAATGTAGTAAAAAGCGGTTATTTCAATATTACAAGTAGACACTCCAATGTAATTTATATGTACAGATTAATATTAAATGATTATGCCGTGGTGGCCGAGTGGTTCGAGCAGTTGCCTGCGACGCAAAGGTCGCAAGTTCGAACCCCGACTGTACCAATAAGTTTTTTCTGAACTTAAGTACAGTGATTAGTCACACCACGAGCTTTACGGTGAAGGAAAACATCGAGAGGAAACCTGCATACGTCTGAGAAGAAATTCAAAGGCGTATGTATAGTCGTGCTTGAGTAACGGCGATGGACTCGCCATCTGTCACGTTGGCACCTAAAATACCTCTGGCGGAAAGTGGGTGTGTGGGTATTACCTATACACCTCTGCCTACCCCTTCGGGGACCCTTGTGGGAAGGCGTGAGGATATTATTAATATTAGTTTTAGCCTTAGTCAAGATTATCGCCACGATTAATTAATTAATTATAAGATTTCCACAAGGATTTTGCAAAATATACAACTGAAATACACAAAATATGTGACTATTAGTGAGACGAGGCGCTTCTTCATTACGCCTTTGAACTATCCTACGACTCTTCAAGAGCACTATATTTATTATTAAATCCATCGAATATTCTAAAATGTTTCCATACGTCAAGAGTATTAGAAACCAGCGAGCAAGTACGAAGGGACTGATGACTGTGGATGAAGTGAAAGCACTTTACTCTTCACTTTACTCTCTGCCTACCTCGTGGCCCAATGTATATTAGAGGTACTGGTTAGCTAATAAGTCTTCTAGCATAGTTATAATTATATTGTAACCCATGGTTACGGTAACAGCTTATCATGAGACAAAGTTTAACTCATTGGTTATATAAGCCTTGATGGCAGAGTGGTTTGTGCTTGCAACACAAAAATTGCAAGTTAAATCCCGACTGTACCAACAGTTTTTCCGAATTTAAATACAATGATTAGTCACACCACGAGCTTAACAGTGAAGGAAAACATCCAGAGGGAACCTGTATACCTCTGAGAAGCAATTCAAAGGCGTATGTATAGTTGTGCTTGAGTAACGGCGATGGACTCGCCATCTGGTGGAAAGTGGGTGCGTGGGTAATGCCTACACAACTCTGCCTACCCTTTCGGGGACATTTGTGGGAAGTCGTGAAAAAGATATATATAAAATAAAAATAAAATTACGTGACTAGTAACTGAATACTTATAACTGTCAGCGACCGTATTTAAGTCGGTTTAATATTTTTTGAGGTCATTGCGTTGACAAACGGATGCGGGAAGGGTACCTACTTTTATAATATGTAGAGATCTTTGCTTTATTACTCTGTTGATGAAGACGATGCTCTATGATTAATGATCCTTGTATTAATTATCTACGCTAGGTACCTAACCCTTATATATCAATGTTGTGGGTAACACTAATTGCTTTCACGTCTGTCTGCGATGCCACTAGTCTGGCGCTACCAGTTATGTACCCAGCCCACAACTATACTTTAATAACTATATAATATATATCCTCACGCCTTCCCACAAGGGTCCCCGAAGGGGTAGGCAGAGGTGTATAGGTAATACCCACACACCCACTTTCCACCAGAGGTATATTAGGTGCCAACGTGACAGATGGCGAGTCCATCGCCGTTACTCAAGCACGACTATACATGCGCCTTTGAATTTCTTCTCAGACGTATGCAGGTTTCCTTTCGATGTTTTCCTTCACCGTAAAGCTCGTGGTGTGGCTAATCACTGTACTTAAGTTCAGAAAAACTCATTGGTACAGTCGGGATTCGAACTTGCGACCTTTGCGTCGCAGGCAACTGCCCGAACCACTCGGCCACCACGGCTCCTTAATAACTAAACTCTTCAAATTTACTATAAAAAATGCAGTCCCCGAAAGGGTACGCAAGTGTTTACAAAACCTTGTCACTAAGGTTATTTAGTTAATTATAATTAACGTTGGAGTTCATCTTCCGTTTTTAATGCACGTAAATATATATGTAGTTGTTTTTGAGTTTATCAATACAATTTTTATTTATTTATTTTAATATTAAATAATTTTGCCGTGGAGGCCGAGTGGTTCGAGCAGTTGCCTGCTGCGCAAAGGTCGCAAGTTCGAATCCCGACTGTACCAATGAGTTTTTCTGAACTTAAGTACAGTGATTAGTCACACCACGAGCTTTACGGTGAAGGAAAACATCGAGAGGAAACCTGCATACGTCTGAAAAGAAATTCAAAGGCGTATGTATAGTCGTGCTTGAGTAACGGCGATGGACTCGCCATCTGTCACGTTGGCATCTAATATACGTCGGGCGGAAAGTGGGTGTGTCGGTATTACCTATACACCTCTGCCTACCCCTTCGGGGACCCTTGTGGGAAGGCGTGAGGATATATTAAATATTATTATTATTTTAATCTTTTATTATGAATACAATAAAGAGGAAAGATTTGATTGTATGTTTGTTTGTATTGAATAGGCTCCGAAACTACTGGACCGATTAGAATAATTCTTTCACCGTCGGAAAGCTACATTCACCCTGAGTGACATAGGCTATATTATCTTTTATAAAAAATATATGTCCACCCGTGCGAAGCCGGGACGGACCGCTACTTATTATAAATATTTTTTAAATGGCGACAGCCTCGCCTTCTATCACATGCCAATGTGACTCAGATAGGTATTGGCGAGAAAAGGGTGCTTTTAAGCCTCCTACCCTTGTGGGCGCTCGTTAACATAACATAGTGTTGTTAATCTTATTTCCAGCTTCTTTTTCACCACGAACACAATTGCAAGAAAATCGTCACATTTAAACTAAATTCAGATTATTATTGGTAGAGCCACGTCGATATACGCTTGAATTGACTACACATATAAGAAAGAAAGATTACATTGACTTAGTACTTAGTATGTTTATTTCGGAAAAACATCCATAGTGTTAGTAGACAACTGACTTAAAACTATGTTAATGAAATGTAATATAAGTAAATGTAATCTTTCTTACGACTTTTACTTTCATATAAGACTTACATTGACTTATACTAAGTCAATCTTTCTTTCTTATAAAGTGGTAGTAGTTAAGTGCGGAGATCAAGTAAGTCTCATTCCAACAAAAATTTTGGTTTGGACACATAGAAAGGATGAGTGCAGAAAGATTGACGAAACAGATATACAAAAGAGACTGATGAATGTGGACGAAGCGAAAGAGGTATGTAATTCTAGAGAGAACTGGCGCTCTATACTCTCTGCCTACCCCGTTGGGGACTTGGCGTGATGATATGTATGTATGTATGTATGTACATTCCAACAGATCTCATATCGTTATTATTTTAATTTTCCGCGTGTTTGTTGGAAGATGGAAGGTCGACTTCGTTAAGCGGAAGAGTAGCTGAGTTGGTTCACTGAGTCGAGTGGTCCCTGAAAGAGTTAAGGGCTTTTGATTCCCTTTGAGCTCCTTTTACTGGACTATTATATTCCGGTACAATATGTGCCCTGCGGTCCGTTTTTGGATTATTTCTAAATTGTCCCGATACTTTGACAAATAGCTTACGAGCTACCGTGCCGCATTGCCTCGCACGCCCGCCCTATTTGTTGTCGCTTAGCGAATCATTTCCCCTTTTTTCTCCTAAAAGTTGATAATCTTTCTCAAATGATCTATCAAATGGAAAAAAAAATTCTAATCCTACTGGTCGTTTCAAATATTAACAATGGGCCGAATGATTGGAGCAGTTGCCTACAACACAAATATTGTGAGTTCGAATCCCGACTGTACCAATGAGTTTTTTCTGAACTTAAGTACAGTGATTAGTCACACCACGAGCTTTGCGATGAAGGAAAACATCGAGAGGAATCCTGCATACGTTTAAGACGAAATTCAAATGCGTATGTGTAGTGCTTGAGTAACGGTGATGGAGTCGCCATCTGTTTACGTTGGCAACTAGATATATCTCTGGCGGAAAGTGGGTCTGAGTACTACCTATCTCCCTCTGCCTACCCCTTCGGGAACCCTTGTGGAAGGCGTGAAGTTTACCTTCCAAATGTACCTATTTCGTATTCGTATTGTGTGCTTTTATTAAGCTGAAAAGACCAGCAAAGCTTTCATCGTTAGTTGGCATTTCAGGATTGAACTTATGTGAGTATTTTGTATTTTAATGTTTCAAAAGGGAGAAAACAGGATTACTGCTCGCCTGATGTTATGCGGTTACCGTGGCCTATTAGGAGCTTGTAATAACAGGGTATTACTCGCGTTGCCGACCATATATCGGGAGGCATAGCTTAGTACAAGGGACTAACGGCTCTTAGCCCTCAACAAGCGGTATATAATTTGAGCTAATTCCACTGACTAACTAGTATTATTGAAATATTTCTATAATGAGACTATGTTGGCGTACTGAGCCCTTCGAATAATACAATATATGTATGTTCGTTTGTATGTAGGGCTCGAAAACTCAAGTACTTGAAACCGGCGAGCATTTATGGAGAGACTGATGAATGTGACTAAGGCAACAGATGTTCGTAAAATAAAAACCTCACGCCTTCCCACAAGGGTCCTCGAAGGGGTAGACAGCGGTGTATAGGTAGTACCTATACACCTACTTTTCGCCAGAGATTTATTTTAGGTGCCAACGTGACAGATGGCGAGTGCATCGCTATTACTCAAGCACGACTGTACAGCCTTTGAAATCCTCTTGATGTTTTCCTTCACCGTTCGTGATGTTCGTAAATCTAGAAAATTGTCTCTAAACTCACACCGTCTACCCCGAGAGTGACAGATATGTATGCTACTATAGCAGCCTATAAGTTAACAAGGTACATTCCAAAGTTAACTCTGTTGTGTTATTATTTAAAGACATTTTTCGTCAAAGTATCTCATTGCTCAGTTTGAGATCGGCCGAGGTTCTCCAATACATGTAGCAGGGCGGGGTGACTGACCGCGGATGCGACCCCACTGGCTCGGTTTCCGCTCCGGTGTGCAAGCACCCTTACTCAATGACAGCTTTATGACATTCCATTAAAGCTTTGTGTGTTTAAACACTAAGTGTGGCTTGCTTGTAGCTAAAGAGTATGCAAAACAAAACACACGCGTTGTCACCTGCGTATATAGAAAGTGCCATCCACAAAGACGCGCCCTACCAATTACTAGTCGAGGGGGTCGCGGGTTGCGGGGAGTATGACCCGAGTCTATTAATTGTAGTGTGCGAGTGCACTCATAGGTAATGTGTCCAAATAATACTCAAACATTAATGGAAGGTGGAAGAATAGTGGGGCGCGTCTTCGTGCATGGCACTATCCTTACTAATATTATAAATGTGAATGTAAGTTTGTTTGTTATGCTTTCACGTAAAAACTACTTAACCGATCATCATAAAACTTTGTACACATATTCTTGGAGGTGTTAGAAGTAACATAGGATACTTTTTATTGAAAAAATAAAACATTTTTACTAAAATGGTGATGGCTTATATCCAGGATTAAGACATAGAATACATTTGAATCCCGAAAGATTCTAAGCTCTAATATGATAAAGGCAAAAATATGTATGTTGCTCTTTCCACGCGGGCGAAGCCGCGGGCATACCTAAGCTAGTCTATAATATGATTCCATTAGTAAATTTTTGTGTGATCGTAAAGATAAAGAAAGGCATGTTACGTTGGTTTGGTCTTGAAAGGATGAGTGAAGATAGATTGAAGAAACGGATATACAAAGCGAAAGTGTGTGCAAGAGAAGAACGAAGAGAAACGAGAAGAAAAAAGCGCGAACCGCGAAAGACGAAAGGACCGCGTTTCAACTACCTAGAACAAATCGATCGGACGTTCAAAGACGGGAACGATAAAACATAAATAGTTGTCTTTCGCGTTATTATATTGAGGACAGGTGCTGCTGAGCAGGTGGGGCTGGGCATCTCAAAGGTAGCGAGTTCATTTGTGTTTATTTTGCTCTATTACATTCTGGTTTGATAGTTAATCATTCTATTTATATTCTCACGGTGTTCATTTTGTGTCTGTTTTATTAGAAACTAATTGTCCCGCCTAGCTTCGCTTGATATTGATTCGCAATAAAAGGTACAGACCCAGTGGCGCCACCTATCAGGTCCAATTGTGAACCTTCAGTCCAGCCGTTTTCGATTCTATGAAGGACATATATTTATGTATTTAAATAAAATAAAACCATATTTGTATATGCAAAAATCAATTTTTTTACATCTTCATCTTCTCACGCCTTCCCACAATGGTTCCCGAAGGGGCAGAGGTGTATAGGTAACATACATACGCCTTTGAATTTCTTCTCAGACGTATGCAGGTTTCCTCTCGATGTTTTCCTTCACCGTAAAGCTCGTGGTGTGACTAATCACTGTACCTAAGTTCAGAAAAACTCATTGGAACAGTCGGAATTCGAATTTGCGATTTTTGTGTCGCAGGCAACTGCTCGAACCACTCGGCCACCGCGGCTCTATAATTTTTTTTTATTGTAACAATGTTATTTTTATTAGTAAGTAGTAGGTTCGCTATAAAACAAAACACGCCTTCCCACAAGGATCCCCCAAAGCGTTAGGCAGGTGTGGGAAGCTAGTAATCACACACCCACTTTCCGCCAGAGATATAGTTTAAGTGCCAACGTGACAGATGGCGAGTGCATCGCCGTATTTAACTCAAGCACCCGAGGAGTACAGTACCTCTTTGGGTACCTTACAACACCTCCCTGGCGATTGAGAGTACTTTCGAAGTTCGACTATTATTCTGTGCCTGCGGTGAGTTAAGCTCCCAGATATTCAATGTTGCTGACAGAAGGGGGTCCTGTTCGTCCGTTATGCTGGTAGCACACCAACTCCACCCACATAAGGTCAGTAACGCGTAATAAGGTATAGTAGTATATATGGTATATGGTATAGCACCATAATAGGTGTATGTATATGAGGTATTGCTTGCATTTATAGGATACGGCAGGTAACCATACCCTATGTATTGAATGCCACTTTTTTTATACCACTCGGGTGGTAAACAAGCATGCGGTCGATACTTTTGTCTGTTATATAAATATTTTTTACTAATATAATCCCAAAGAAGAAGAGGCAGAGGAAGGCCACGTTCCAACTACCTGGATCAAATAGATCGGACTCTGAAGGACGGGAACGTTAAGAGTACTCGAAACCGACGAGTATGTATGAAGAGACTGATGAATGTGGACGAAGCGAAAGAGGTATGTAAGTCTAGAGAGAACTGGCGCTCTATACTCTCTGCCTACCCCGTTAGGGACTTGGCGTGATGATATGTATGTATGTATAATCCCCTTCGGGGGCCCAATGGGAAGGCTTGAACGTATACTTACTTACTTACTTCATCTATACTAATATTATAAAGAGGAAAGATTTGTATGTAAGTATGTTTGTATGATTTGAAAAATTCTTTCACCATGGAAAAGCTACATTTACCCTGACTGACATAGACTATAGTTCTTGCAAAAACTACTAAACGCAATTGGATGAAACTTGGCTCAGATTAAGATTATTACTAGGATATGTTTTATTTCAGGAGAAACATCTACCAATTAAAACATTTACGCGAGTGAAACCGCTCAGCTAAAGGATACTACTTTTCATCGTGTACATACGTATATGGTATTATGTCACGCCTGCGTACAATTTACAAATAATTTCGACAAAATATGTTTGGCAACATACACCACTCAATCACGGCGATATTACTGTTATAAACACAAAAATATAAAGTACAACAATAATATTTTTTATGTACATTGATTCTTATCAATGTCAAATATGTAGGTATAATGGAGATAAGCTTGCGATGTACAGTTTGTTAAACAACTTTGACACAATATTTTCGCATGCGCCATGTTCGTCTCGAGGGCATGCGGTGTCGTTATACAAATCATACTAAGTCTGCAAAATATGCCAAAGCATTTTTGACTTTACGACCAAAGTAACGAAGGTATAAAATAGACTTTTGTGTCGTGAGCACTTGTTCCTTTTTCGAAATTGGGATGAGTATGGCTCGCTAACAGTCGGCCGCATTCGGGAGTTACCGCCGCGCACGTGCAGACGGGGATAGAAATAGGATATCACAGTAGGGCTGACACACACAGAGATATTACTAAACCAATGCTTAGTTAATACCCGACTAAATATTCGGTCATCGCCTATCTATTGACAAAATGTATGACGATACAACAGCTTGTCGGTTGGTTGAACGCAAAGATTATCTATGATGTAGTTTCTAAGTACTTGTACACTAGAAATCAAATTAAAAAAATAATGCTGGTTTACAATTTAATTATAATAATTTTGTAATATTTCTTCATGCAATCGTCTCCTTATAAAAAGTTTTAAATTATCGTATTATTATTATAACAGGGGTCCGGGCGTGGATTGGCGCTTATTCTCGTTAGTAAATATGTGCTTAGTAACTAGATGCTTCTAAGAAATTTGACACATTATTAATATTTGCCAAGACCTTACGGGACGCGCAAGCCCATAAAAATTCATGGCACGAGCTCCAAAGTTACCTTTATTAAAAAAATGAAATGTTTACAGTTCGCGACGAACTCGGCGTTCCAAGTTTAAAAGTTCATTAACGTTCGATATTCAATGACGTGTTACATATTGTTCGAATATCATTTTTAAATATGAATTTTCCGGATTATTCGAATTACAAACGGCGTACCTACATGTGCTATCCTTACTAATATTATAAATGTGAATGTAAGTTTGTTACGCTTTCGCGTCAAAACTACTTAACCAATCATCATGAAACTTTGTACACATTCTTGGAGGTATTAGAAGTAACATAGGATACTTTTAGTAGATTTTTTTTACCAAAGATAAAAAAGTCACGCCGACGAAGTTGCAGGGTACAGCTAGTGATCTAATAAATTTACATTATTAAAGACCTTGGTTGTGTAGGAGGCTGTCCTATCTTGCTTTGCCGGTTCTTTGTCAAGGACGTTGAGACGATTACTCTATATCTATGGTGATAAATACATTTTAAGCATCTGTTTGTAATTTCAAAATAACCACTCTATTCTAAATCTAAATTAATAGAAAAGTATATACGGAACTGATAACAAAAACACGATTTATAATATGTTTGTTTGTTTGTTCCGGTTGATATCGAAAATTACTGTACCGATTTTGATAAAACTTTCGCTAGGTAGCTCGTATTATAAGTAATAATTTGACTACTTTGTATATGTGTATGTTTTCAAGCATATATAACGTGTAAAACTGCGTGGCATAGCTAGTTATGACTGTACCCTACCAGAACTAACGCAGGTACAAGACAAGTTACCAAGTTCTATTATCGATAATGCTTTAAAAAAAAAACGGTGTGACGTAATCATGCAATATACCAAAAAGTTAACAGGGAAAGTGCATTATGTATACTATGACCTAAATTCCATTGACGGTCAAAGCAAAAAGTGCTTAATTTGTTTGCAAATTAGACTGAATTTAAGCCAGCAATTGTCGCGGAGATGTTAGCGTGAAAGCTATTCGAGCGACCTTGCCTCTTCTCATTAAATGACGTTTGAAGACTTTGCAATGTAATAGCTAACTTATATACGTACCGAATTATTCGTGGGCGTTGTTAAACTCAGTGTTTTTATGTTTCATCCGATCTCTACTTATTAATGCTATTAAAATTATAAATGTGAAAGTTTGAATGGACACAGATATAGATTATTAGAAAACATATAGATTATGCTTTACGGTGAAGGAAAACATCGAGAGGAAACCTGCATACGTCTGAGAAGCAATTCAAAGGCGTATGTATAGTCGTGCTTGAGTTACGGTGATGGACTCGCCATCTGTCATGTACCTAAAATATATCTCTGGTGGACAGTGGGTGTGTGGGTACTACCTATACACCTGGTTTTACTGCTAGCCTACCCCATCGGGGACTAGGTACACGCCTTTGATTTTTGATTTAAAAGCATTTCCAACGTATGCTTTCCTCTCGATCTTTCCCTTCTCCGTGGTGTGACAAATCACTGTACTTAAGTTTAGTAAAAAGCTCTTTGGTACAGTCGCAATTCGAACTTGCAACCTTTGTATTACAGCCAACTATCAAACCATTCGGTCTACACATTCCTTATACTACAGAGCTCCGGCAAAATTTTACCCACAAAGTTTTATTTTACACTTGCTTCGGACGCTTCAATGCCGGGCTATGGAACACAATTCGGTTTTAGAAACAACGATTTTTTGCCTCAAATTTGATAGTCGCAACAGGGACCTATTATAAAAAAATGGTTGACAGTTTAAATGATACTTTAAGTGCTAGCAATAAAGTTGATTATTATAAAAGTATTTGGACTCATCGAGTAAAAAGTTTGTCTCAGAATGAAAGCATTGCTTATTCAAAACTGGCACCGCTAGACCCATTCGAGTTTCATGATTCCTTGGTACATTGCTCAGAGCCGTGTGGCATTGTGGTTTTATTAGTCACCTGCTAAGCCAAGACTCGGAATTTGAATCCCGGTGCTCTGTAGTCTGTACTATTGAGTTTTTCTAAAGTTACACACTACGAGCTTTAAGTGTGAAGGAAAACATCGAGGGGAATTCTGAATACGTTTGAGAAGAAATTTTAAAGCGTATACCTAGTCCCCGATGGGGTAGGCAGTGATGACCAGTGCATAGGTAGTACTCAAGCACGACTATACATACGCCTTTGAATTGCTTCTCAGACGTATGCAGGTTTCCTCTCGATGTTGTGAGTAAACACGTAAACAGTAGAAAATAAATTCTGTGAAAGTATTAATAAAGTCCAGTTTCGGATACAGCGAGATACTCGCCATCTGTAATATTGGCACCGAAATATATTTCCGGCGAAGACACTCTTCGTATATAGCTATGTAGAGGCTACATTTTATTTTCTTCACGTCTTCCCACAAAGGTCTTGAATGGGTAGGCAGAGGCGTAACGTTACTGGAATTATAATATGTATGACATATACATTAACGAACAAATTCTTGAAAAAAGACCAGGTCGAGAGTTCCCTAAACCGAAGAGCATGTATGAAGAGAATAATGAAAGTGGACGAAGTGAAAGAAATATGTAAGTATCGTAGCAAGTGGAAAGAAGTGATCTCTGCCTACCCCTACGAGAAAGAGGCGTGATTATATGTAAATGTATGTATTAAAGGTACAAGCCGACCTCCACATCTGAGCGAGGTGAATCAATCATTTCAAGGTCTAAATAGCTTAAGGTCTGACCAATTTAGAATACACGCGGGAGCTACGTAAAACAGGTACGTGATAGGGACCAGGGATCTTCTTTAGCTGAATACTGGTCGTATTTGCTTTGTGAGGTAGGTACTGAAGTATACCTTAATAGTATTAGAAATAAGGTTTGTGTCTGTTACTCAATACCGGCTGAACGTAATCGGATGCGTTTTGACAAATAGATTACAAGCTGGATTAATACATAGGAGACATTGCCATTTATTTACAACTAACGGTCCGTCCCGGCTTTGCACGGATGAACATTATTTTTTATACAAAAAATATAGCCTATGTTACTCAAGGTGAATTTAGCTTTCCAATGGTAAAAGAATTTTTCAAATCGGTCCAGTACTTTTTGAGCCAATTCGTTACAAACATACTTACATACAAATCTTTCCTCTTTATAATATTAGTATAGATAGATATAGTTAACAACAATTAACAATATTAACTAACTACTGAAATATTAATTTTTTGACTCACATCGGTATCCCGAGGCAACGTGAAACCAGCATTGCTGGTTAGCAATACAAAGATATGCTTTATTCCAGAATGAAGTCTGCTAAGACATCCGATTAGTCACACCACGAGCTCTACGGTGAAGGAAAACACCGAGAGGAGACCTGTATACGTTTTAGAAAACGTATAAAGGCGTAGATATGTATATTAGTGCATGAGTAACAGCGATGGACTCGCCATCTATCACGTTGGCACCTAAAATATATGTCTGGCGGAAAGTTGGTGAGTGTGTACTATATACACACTTCTGCCTACGCCCTCGTAAGATAAGAGGCTTGAAAATATAAAGAAAAGTAATAAATTATCTGCGGGTGAAACCACGGGGCATTGGTAGTATTTACTTGTATAAATTTAGTATTCAACATCACACTTCTTGCCATCTGTAAGGCATTCACATACATTGAAACCAAGCAGGTCTGTGTGGTTTGAGAGAAATTTCATACCGCAAACGCTGAAGTCGTAGAATGAAAACTTTGAGGTTTTCCTTAGAGAGTACAGCATGGATTTCTTCAAGAAGGGTGGGAAAAGATGCCTGCAAGGTCAGAGTGATATCCCTGGTATTGCAAACGTTCGTAGGCGGTAGGCAGAGGAGTGTAGGAAGCACTACTCACCTTTCACCGTAGATAGTTGAGCCGGAGAGAATAATGCACTTTTCCTGCTTGGCATCCTCCTGTAGGACAACGACTTAGGATTTACACACATTTTTTATGGTTTAGTTTATTGTAAATATAGTAACACATATTATATTTATTTATTTAAAAACTTCCTGCAAAATTATTTACACAGGCTGACTTAATGCCGTATATCATCACGCCTAGTCCCTAACGAGTTAGGAATAGAGAGTAGAGCGTCAGTTTTCTCTAGTATTATATACCTCTATCGCTTCGTGCACATTCATCAGTCTCTTCATACATGCTCGCCGGTTTCGTGTACCCCTGTGATACCCCTGGTGTTGCAAGCGTCCATAGGCGGCGGTAACCGCTTACCATCAGGCGGACCGCATGCTTGTTTGTCACCCATGTGGTAAAAAAAAAAAAAACTAACGTGACGTTCCCGTCCTTGACTGTCCGATCGATTTAATCCAGGTGGTTGAAACGCGGTTTTCCTCTGCCTCTTCTTGCACACTCTTTCGCATTGTATATCTGTTTCGTAAATATTTCTTCACTTATTCTTTCTTTAAGAACAAATCAACATAACATTTCTTCATCTTCTCCAGATAATCCATACAAATATATAAAAGTGAAGTGTCTATTTGTGAAATTGAAAAAACCGCGTTTCAATAAATGCATTTATGGATGCATACACGGTCCATATACCATAATACCAGTATTTACAATTTTTACCTATCTGTCTATCTGTCCGTCTGTCTGTTTCTTCCGGGTAATTTCTGAAACGGCTGGACCGATTTTAACGGGACTTTCACTGGCAGATAGCTGATGTTAAAAGGAATATCATAGACTACTTTTATTTTGGAAACTGAACAATAACTTTTTAGTTAAATTCCACGCGGAAGAAGTCGCTGGCTAGTTATTTATATATTTGTAATTAAACAGCCGATCTTAACATTACTTAGTAAAAAAATAAAGCAATACTGTAAATACAGCGAGCTAGAGACAAGCTACAGTGCAGACAGACACCCCATTTTTATGACGCAAGTGTCGATGTAGCCAGCAGTGAGGGATTATAGGGAGTACAACCCTTGGGGTGTATTGCTTTAGTCGAGTCGTGGGCTGAATAACCGAATAATCTCAATGCAATTACGATTAACAATATGCGTATCTTATCTATACTAATATGATAACGGGGTAGAGTTCGTTTGTTTCAAGCGTTGATCTCGGGATCTACTAATTGTAATAAATACATTGGATATTCCGTATAGAGCCGTGGTGGTCGCAAGTTCGAATCCCGTACCAATGAGTTTTTCTGAACTTAAGTACAGTGATTAGTCACACCACGAGCTTTACGGTGAAGGAAAACATCGAGAGGAAACCTGCATACGTCTGAGAAGCCATTCAAAAGGCGTAAGTATAGTCGTGCTTGAGTAACGGCGATGGACTCGCCATCTGTCACGTTGGCAACTAATATACCTGTGGCGGAAAGTGGGTGTGTGGGTATTACCTATACACCTCTGCCTACCCCTTCGGGGACCCTTGTGGGAAGGCGTGAGGAGATTATTATTATTTATTATTATTCCGTTCAGATATTATTACCGTGCTACGAAAAGGCTGAGCGGTAGGTCACCACAATATTCAAAGAGCCCGTTCTCTCTGGACACATACAGACATCCTCACTCCATATTTTTACATTTATTACTGTTGTTGATGGTTGTAATGTAAACAAAGTACATTGACATGTTACTGTAAGCTAGTATTAACATTTAAAAAATCAAAAAGTCACTGTATCATTAAAATGGGGTCAGGAGAACAAAACAAAGAACTTACGTAGCGCTGCCACTGATGCCATATTCATAAATAAGCTAAAATATACCTTACTCTTACAATGTTTGAGTCGATAATTGAGTACGGAGAACACGATCAATTCGCTAACACTACCGAAATCCGTGTTTTGATAATTTGTAAATGCAATCGAATTTCAGCTCTGTTTAGTTTTGTGTAGAGTTTGTTATCGCAAAAATAACATGAGAGTCGGCTATAGCAGCTCGGCGATCCGTGTGCGTATAATTCGAAGCGATCATTGAAATCTATGCGAGTCCCTGTGACATTATTAATTACAGTACAATAATTTACCTCATGAAAGCCGGCTACTTCGGTGACGTAAATTGCTCACTCGTTACGTCATAGAAGATTAAAAAAAAAGTTAGAAGGCGAAAGACCAAGAATTACTATTAACAACACATGACGAGACCCTCACAGGGTAGGCAGAGAGAGAGTAAAGCGCCAGTTCTTCTAGACTTATAGATAGTGCCATCAACGAAGACGCGCCCCACTATTCTTCCCTATAGTTAATAATGTAAGTATGATTTATAATGTAACCTTCCGCTAATGTTTGAGTAACACTGATTACCTATGAGTGCACACTACAATTAATACACTCGGGTCATACACGCAAAATCCCGCGAACCCTCTACTAGAAATTGGTGGGGCACGTCTTCGTGGATGGCACTATCTATACAGATTACAGACCTATTTCTTTCTGACCTGTACTTCATATTTCCAGTACTGTTGATTCGTTCCCATCCTGAGTGTTTGAACGAATTGAATTTTAAGAATTTGAAAGTGGTCTACCTTTTCTTGCAGTCACTTGGTGTTTTATTGTCTCGTTAATCTTGCAATAAGGTTTTTTATATCCATACCCCTGCCCACAAGGGTCATTGAAGCGATAGGTAGTGATGTTATAACTCGCTCTGTTCGTCGGATCTCGAGCACGGCTGTACAAATGTCTGAATTTCTTCATAGACATATGCAGGACCATATGCAGTACCCCACAGGGGGTGCCCTTAGCTGTGTTGCTTAGAAATAAAGTGCCTGGCTGGAGGCCTAGGTCTCGCCATTGACCGGTTAAGTAGCAAAAGTTCCCGGAACTCACGTTACGAGAGACAATACAAAAAAAAAATGCAGGCTTCTTTATACGTTTCAGGTAATGCTCGTGGTGTGTCTAATCACTGTATTTAAGTTCGGAATAACTAATTTGTACATTTGTACGCATTTTTGTAATTATGTTAAGTGAAACGATAAAAAAATAACTAGGTATATTATTTATTGGCTTTAATGAGTGAACACTCCATAGACGATTACGATAATTAATACTCTATACATAAATGGTAGTTTTAATATTTTCAAAATAAAAATAATTCTTAGCCACTTTTCAAGTACGTATTTGAGCACAATAATACAATCCATTAGAATTTAATTCTTACAACCTACATCCCCTTGATTCTGAATAATTCCCACAGGAGTCGCGACAAGATTTAAAAGTATTGGGGTGTTTCTTGACAAGTAAATTATATAAACAGCAAGAGGGTGAGTTGATACTGAACGTAAATGAGTCTTGCCTTAGCGGAGGAAATGTGTTAAAATTTACTATGAGTAAACATTAGACTATGCAAGCTTTTAAGCGACTTGTGAAGGATTAAATAAATACCTTGGGACAATTCCACACGCATTGACATAGCCCCAAATTAAGCAAAGCTCGTGTTATGGTAACTAGACAACGATATATTTACTTATACAGATAGATACATACATAAATGCATAAGACTTCCAAGTTTCGCAGTCAGGAGCTCCAACCACTGGACCAGACGGATCATTATCTGGATTCTTTGCGCATACATACCTAGATTGTTTGATATAATGTTCTTTTCTGTTTTGTTCTGTTATTCAGATATCGTAGATGTATCTGTTTTTGCAGTTATTTTTATAATTATACAGAAGTAACGATTTCTAACTTTGATAATTTTGTTGGTAACGATAATTTTGTTAATTTATCGACTAATTGCATCCATGGTTAATAAGGCGATCGAGGCGAGAAGACCACCAATTGTACTATGCTTGCACAATTTTATAATACTAGCGGTCCGTCCCGGCTTCGCATGGATGGACATACGTTTTTTTTTATAAAATATTTTTTTATGCCTATGTCACTCAGGGTGAATGTAGCTTTCCAACGGTGAATATTTCAAATCGGTCCAGTAGTTTCAGAGCCTATTCAACACAAACAAATAATCTAACAGCATCTTGGCGAACCCTAGTTCTGACAATATAATGTGTTTGTTAAAATAAATAAATAAATAAATAAATATATGCGTAGATTTTAAGTGATTTTATTTTATATCCAGGTGTCCTCACGGAGTGACATAGTCGCTGTGCGACAAAACTCCTATAATAAATAGAAAAAAAAAAAAAACTTTCCTCTTTTTATAATATAAATATAAGTATGGATTGTAATTTTGGGGTACAATGGAGCTTAAATGAAATAAATAATGACCCCAAAATAGTTTACTTTTTAACACCCCTGCTGATTTTGGTCAGTGCATTTAGATTAAGTCATCGACCTATTTACGTGTATTTTCTAATTCGTGGATAAGAATCTCGCGCTCAAGGAAAAAACATTCTTTATTAAGTTATTATGTTGAAATCTCACTATGATCCCGAACCTTCTTATGATATTTCGAGATGAATTTAATATATGTCTGTATAAAATTCCAGCGAAATGATGATAAAACATACCTCGAACACCTAAGGCAGGCACATATAGGACTCAGGGACGTTTAAGGGAGTGACAATAAAAAAAACAGAATTTTCTTTTATTCTGACAATAGTAACAAACGTGAAATTCCTTCTTGAAGTAAAATACAAACAATATTCAGCTTACTCAAAGCTTACGTAATCGCTTATGACGATATCGAATTCTTTGAAACCCTAACTTTTTATCAAAATTGTTCACCTCTAACTAACCCCAGGGCATTTGCTGTTACCCCTCAAGCATGTGTACTTTACATCAATAACGATAAGGTTATTGCTGGATTGGCTGGTTGAGGGGCCTAAGGACAGGGGACAATGTAAAAAAAGAAAAAAAAAACATAACATATACTCTTGCTGTTATGAGTAAAAAGTATAGTCGTGCTTGAGTAACGGCGATGGACTCGCCATCTGTCACGTTGGCACCTAATATACCTCTGGCGGAAAGTGGGTGTGTGGGTATTACCTATACACCTCTGCCTACCCCTTCGGGGACCCTTGTGGGAAGGCGTGAGGATATATTATATTATAAATAAAACCACCCGCGTCACAAAAAGGTAGAGGTGCATAGGTAAAACCCACCCACCCACTTTTTCGAGTCCATCGCCGTTACTCACCACTCACTATACATGCGCCATTGAATAACTTCTCAGTCGTATGCGGGTTTCTTCTCGAATATATCTATATGTGCAATCATGATATATTTCGTTTAGGTAGTTAATATCTAGCGGAGAATATATTTTCGACATACAGTCGTGTTCGTAGCTGTAATCAAATCCCCATCATTTAAGAGCTGGTCTCTTGATGGGGTCTCTGATGCCACTTTCCTTAGGCATCAGTCCAGCGCAGTCTCTTTAACCTCCTATACGTCATAGTGGACACTTTTTCTTGGTCTCCCTGTCTTACCTTCTACCTTTACATCTAAGATATTCCTAATATAGCCTAATAATGCCTTTAGCAGTACTCTTGTCTCGAAACTTCTGATCATGTCTTCGTTTCTTACACTTTTCGCCCAGTTGATAAAAACTCACTGCAATTTCGATTAGTAACGATTTCAAAAATATTTATTTATAGTTTTTCCAACGCGAGTCAAAGAAAATACATTTTAAAAGTCAATTTACGATGATTGAACACAAAATACTTACCCATCGGTCGAAGGCTACAGCCATACAGAGAATTCCAGAACGTTCTGAATAAAACCAATTTGCTTGGAATACTTTCTAATTCAAAAACTAATTAAATACTTCTTTCAAGACCTAGATTAGTTTCAAGCGTGAGTGATAAGCTTTTTGGGCTATCGACACGAGGCAGTCGTTACGAGGGGCAGATATCTCTAATTCAAATGACAATTCAAAAGTTTTATTAAGAGGGCGGGGGATAAAGAAGCGACAAAGGAATCACTGAATGAAATATGAAGCCAATTTACTTACTTCAAATGTCACTACGTTTCCCGCACGGGGTAGGCAGATATAGGCGCCAGATCTCTCAAGGCTTACAGACCGTTTTCAACCTCTTGATGACTCGCCGGTTTGGAGTACTCTTGACGTTGTCTTTTAAACAAATTTAAAGCGATGGTTTCCCACATTTCTAACAAAAAACGCGTACATACTTAGTTAGGTATATTCAAAGGTAAAACGCACACATAAACAGTTACCTTCAGTATAGCTCCACATTATGAGTAAAGCTCCGGTCACGCCTGAGCGAATACAGGTGTCGCGTTTAGTCGCACATGACACCGATGTAGGCAACCGACCTATGGACATTATATATGTATGTTATTTGATAGTATGTTTTTTAATCGGTGTGATCTATGACATAGGTTCAATAAAATGTATAGGTTCAAGATTAAAACTGAAATGTGAATATAACCTTTGCCGCATTGCAGTCGCAAAAGTGTGTTCAGTACTTAAAGAGCTGACGCAAGCGATTATCAGACGGATGTGAAATGGAACTTGTACTATTTGAATCGTTGGATGAAAGCTTTACGCCGTGTCGCGGTAGAGTAAAGAGAGCAGCTTCCAAAATTGCAAAGATCTATCAACCAACAGGTACGGCTTGAGGCGGGTTCGATTGCCGCTGAGGGCAGATAGCTATTTGTGTGATGGACTCGAGTATCTTTACTTTTGGGTGTCTTACTTATATTTTGACAAATCTATCTCTATAGTATATCGATGTCTGGTTCCAATGGCACAAGATTTGCTTAGTTTTGGACCAATGGTGTGGAATTGTTACAAGGTATTTATTAAGTGTTACTTTATGTGTCCTTTGTACTTCTAGTTTATATTGCTAATGGTTACCTCTTACCGAGGGTTGTCTAGTCTGGCTATTACCTTTAATAGGCATAATTATCGTATCATCACGCCGAGTCTCTTACAGGGAAGGCAGAGAGAGTAGAGCGCCAGTTCTCTCTAGACTTACATACCGTTACAGTCGGTAATTTACAGGTGTATTAGGGATGTGAACCTGCAACATTGTAGCATTAACCACATGGCCACCACGGCTCATGAGTGGGTGAGTATGTAAAATCGAGGTTCTTAGAATTAATGTACAGTGTTGCTTGAGTTGTGAAAGCTTCTCGGAAAGGTAGCCAAGACATGCTTAGTCATTAATGAAAAAACTGAAATCTAAAATCAATGTTGCTAGCTAAGCGCTACTGCTATAAACGCGCAACTCTTTAGTAATAATTTAAATAATATATATCCTCACGCCTTACCACAAGGGTTTCAGAGGGAATGGGTAGGCAAAGGTGTAGGTAATACCCACACACCCTCTTTCCGCAGAAATATATTTAAGGTGCCAACGTGACAGATGGCGAGTCCATCGCCGTTACTCAAGCACGACTATACATACGCCTTTGAATTGCTTCTCAGAGGTATACAGATTTTCTCTCAAAGTTTTTTTTTCACTTTACACACTAATAATTCCACGAGTACCTTATTATATACAGGATGCCATGGGACAGTTCCTCAAATATTTGATTGAGTACAATAATAGAAGGCAAAAAAAAATATATATAAACCTAAATTTTTTGTAGAATTAATTTTTCTTATTTACGCATAAAAATTGTAAAGTTTTACATCTAAGTACATAAATTTTTATTTTATTCATAGTTTCTGAAATAACCCATAAAAACATGTTTCTGAGTGAATAATTATCCCCTTTGATAATGTTGTCATTATTAAAATACTTTAAAGAGCTATTTCTTTTATGTCTTCGAAGACAACATTCTATATTCTGAGACATTCTGTATATAAATATAAAAATCGTATTAAATTTGCGTCCTTTGCGTCCTTGCGACCTTTGCGTCGCAGTTGCCTGCGACGCAAAGGTCGCAAGTTTGAATCCCGACTGTACCAATGAGTTTTTCTGAACTTATGTACAGTGATTAGTCACACCACGAGCTTTACGGTGAAGGAAACATCGAGAGGAAACCTGCATACGTCTGAGAAGAAATTCAAAGGCGTATGTATAGTCGTGCTGGAGTAACGGCGATGGACTCGCCATCTGTCACGTTGGCACCTAATATACCTCTGGCGGAAAGTGGGTGTGTGGGTGTTACCTATACACCTCTGCCTACCCCTTCGGGGACCCTTGTGGGAAGGCGTGAGGATATATTAT
>JACCPG010007587.1:0-12409 GCA_016069955.1 Drepana arcuata
GTCCCTACTCACATTACCTATATAAATAAATAATTTTCTTAACGTTATATTTTTGTTATTACAGCAGATTGTTAATACAGCGTTTATATGAATAATATGAAAACGAAAAAAAATGCTATGTTAAGTTGTTTTTACAACGAAGATATTTAATACTGCTTTGAGTAAGCACTTGCCAAGAATGTTGAAGTATTTTTATCGGAGTTGATTAAGTTTGTATAGCTGCATAAGCATTAATACAATGTTTAGGTATGCAAACAGAGATAAGAGATAACACTACTGACCCACATACTAACGCATCAAGCGAATGTGTAAGGTAGAAAGTACTAGGCATTTAGGCTTTGAACTATGCATTCCATTTGACTCTTTATGCTCGAGCCATCCTGTACTGCAAGTAACTTATCCTCCGATGGCTCTCTTACAAACCTGAACTTCAGTACAGTGGTTACGATGGTCACCACCGTACTGAAGGTACCTTAGAGCCTCAAGAGGAAAGAACATATCGTGAGGTAACCTACATACGTTTATAAAGATATTTATAGGCATATATAGATAGATTCCCTGGCTGGAGGCCTAGGTCTCGCCATTGACCGGTTAAGTAGCTAAAGTTCCCGGAACTCACGCTACGAGAGAAAATACAAAAAAAAAAAAAAAAAAAAACATATATAGATAGCGATATCCACGAAAACGTACCCCATTATACTTCCTTCAACAAGTCGGCAACCTTCCACTAATGTTTGAGTATTATCGGTACACACTGATTGTCTATGAGCACATGCACACTACAATTAACAGTCTCGGGTGATTCTCGCTGCGTCCTGCGACCCCCTCGACGAGAAATTGGTGGGGCGCGTCTTCGCGGATAGCACTACATGTAGGGAAACAGCGACAGACTCGCCATCTGCCACGTTGGAACCAAAATATATCTACGGCACAAACAGGATGTTGTTACCAGGGCCGCCGTAAGCGGGCGTGCAAGGCGTGCACCGCACGCGGGCGGCACGTCCAGGGGGCGGCAAATCGGGCGGGCGACTCATACCTAATTCAAGTCATTGTACCCTTGACCGACCAACTCCTACGCAGAGGGCGCACATAGGATACCAACTTGGGGCGCCTGCAGCGGGCTAGCCGGTCACCGGCTAGGTAGCGCGCGACCAATAGGCAATTTATATATTTTTTTTAATTTTTCACAATCATAATTAAGCGTCAATCATAATTCACCTCTGCCTAGCCCTTCGGGGACCCTTGTGGGAAGGCGTGAGGATATATTATTTTATTATAATTAAGCGCAAAAGATTAGAAGGTGGCGAAGCAATCACGGAGGAAACACAATTATGATTTATGAGGTAAAGAAATCTATTGTGATTGGTAATTTCTCTTATTTGAATTACTAGGCTGTTAAATGTTAAATAAAAGCTTATTAATTATACATCAAAATTAATGCAGATTCTAAAAATATATAGTTTCCGTAACCCCAAAGTATCTCATATTAAAATATTTTTTATTTTTTACAAAACCTCCCAAAGAGGATTATGAGAAGATTTAATTGGTTTCTCCGATCACCAGCTCCACGGGTGAAGGTCTATTAAATTTTGTTAAAAAATTTCGGGTACCCTTGTGGGAAGGCGTGAGGATATTATTATTATTTAAATCTCAACATTCAAAATTTCGCAAATGTAAAGGCAAGAAGAGTTACCCTCATTCACGCCAGTTGATTTGTGAATATCGTAATTGTGGATACGATCTAAGATCGTTACTCCGCACATTTTTTGAAGAGATCGCAACTCAACTGCATTCAAGCTTCCTATGACATACCCAGGATTCGCTGCCATACAATTAAGTATGCACCAATATCGCATGGTGGACAGCAACTCGATAATTCTTGCTCAGAATTTTATTGCCCATCAACGCCGACATGGCCCCATTCACCTTATTACAGGCAGTTATCCTTCTTTCAATATCTTTTACATACTTTCTATACTTTCCATCTCGAACATGCTTCCTAGATATACAAATTCATTCACTTGCGCTAGAATTTGCACACTCGGTCACTTGTTCATCTCTTTCGAATACCAGAAACTTAGTCTTGCCAGCGTTTAGCCGCAGCCCCTTCTTTTCACATTCTTCTTTCATTATGGTAACTAGTGACTGCAGTTCGCCCTCTGATCACGCCAGTAAAACCGCGTCATCGGCGTATAGTAGGCAGTTGACAACTAAGCTTCCCATTTCCACTCCACATCCGTTCGTTTTTAAAGGCTTTCAGAAAGTTATCTAGATTTATAATGATCAGGCAGGCAAACATGATGTACCATTGTTTGACCCCCCGTCTTCACATCAAACCAGGATGACATCTCACCGTTAACCCTAACGCACGCCTTGCTATCCCTATAGAGTGATTTCTCGGCATGCAGTAGCGAACTGCTCACTCCATATCCAGGCAACACGTCCCAGAGTTCCTTTCGTGCGACTCTATCAAACGCCTTCTCTAAGTCGACGAAACCGCGGAAAACTTTCTGGTTAACATCCAAAAACCTTTCCGCGATTCCGCGAAGCGAGAAGGTTTGATCCATACATCCTTTTCCTGGTCTAAATCCACATTGGGATTCCCAGAGAAACCTTTCGGATCGCACTTGCATTCTGATCCTGATGATCAGAATGCAAGAGCAATGCAAGATAAAATTTATAAAAATACATATGTTACTTAAAATAAATGTTTTATCTTGGTTGTACGGTTTTTTCCCCACCATAATTGATTATCCTTTTTTTGACAAAACTCAAGGGTAAGTAGGCGTAGGGCGGCATAATCGGTATTGCACGCGGGCGACGAAACAGCTAGCGGCGGGCCTGGTTGTTACCCCTTCAACGCTTGACAATCACCCCTTCATGGCCCTTTGCGGAAAGTCGTGAACAACAATGCAACCCATTTAAAGGTTACCGAACAAAAGGTCACATTAAAAAGTGTTGGCGATGCATATTTTTAAATAAACAGACCAGATTGATTTACTTGCACATTCCTTGCATGTCGTCATCACTCACCAGCTGAGATTGGTCTCATTGGTGGTGTTATTATTTCGTATCCGTTCGTGAGGGTGGGCTGTCAGTGATAGCGATATCGAAATATTGTCAGATGGCGAGCTCATCGCCGTTTCTCAACCATGACAATACATACGTTTTTTTTTATACAACGAGAGTGGCAAACAAGCATACGGCCCACCTGATGGGAAACGGTTACCGTAGCCTATTTACGCTCACGATACCAAAGTAACACATGCGTGTTGCCACTCTGTGTTCGGAGAGTTATAGTGTGTTGGCAGCACAAGGTTTAATCCTTCTGCTTCCAACACAATGTAACAATCCTCCCGTTCCCCAAGGAGCTCATTACTGGAAACCTTATTCACGTAGGAACACAACACAATAAATTGTGTTATTTGGCTACGGACTTCTATAAGGTGGAGGTCCTGCCCCAGTCGGGCTGCTCCAAATTCAAACAAGTAACCCGTTATGCCCTACCTCTCTTAACTTTTTAAACGTATCAAAATACATATAATAAATAATTCGACAAACGAATGGCTTCAGTTTTTATTTTACAGACTTTTCATGTTTAGCTTGACTGAACTGAACTATCAGTTCAGTCAAGCTAAACATGAAAAGTCTGTAAAATAAAAACTATTATTATAATGTTGTAACTATACAACAGTATAATAATAAATAATAATAATAATTTGTGTATTATTACTATTGTATTGCTGTAAGTATTAATCTTACAAAATTAATCAAATATTATTAATAACTTACATGCAACACGTTTTAAATGACACAAATGTATACATTGTTACCAACGTGTACCCCGCAATTTCGCTACTTTGGATTTGGTTCGGATCATGTCTTTTTTGGAACATGATGCATCTATCACTATGTATTTCAACCGTTTAACTTTTCTGTCGTGATAAGCTTAACGGTGAGAATATCCATACATCCTCACTAATAAGCATTTATAATACTAGAAGGGCAGTAGGGTGAAATATGTAAAAGTTGTGACTGATGAATGTGGGCGAAGCGAAATAGGTATGTATGTCTAGAGAGAACTGGCGCTCTATACCTACTCTCTGTCTACCCCGTTAGGGACTCGGCGTGATGATATGTATGAGTTCAAAAACCTAGAATTGTACCGTGATATTTAGTTGTTGTCGCTAGTAGACTCGACCCACCCAACGGCGGCGACTTCAAAAGGTAAAGCGATAAATCATTTGAATACGATGCAAGCGCCGACTCGTGTTGGCTTTGCATTCAGTAACACAAGCCCACATTGTATTACGTCACTATATTTGCTAAGTTTATGTTCATTCAGAAATTAGGTCACTTTAAATTTTATAATATTACAGAACTGACCTTCGTCCTGCTGCAATTAGGGCGCGGCTGACCATCCTTATAATAAATGCGAATGTTTGTGAGGTTGTTTGTTTCGCTTTCACACAAAAACTACTGAACAGAATTGGTTGAAATTTGGCATAGAGATAGATTATTAGCTGGATTATCATTTAGGATATGTTTTATGCTAGAAATATATCTTCGGAAACAAAGAATATCGGACGCAATAAGCTTCAATACTTATGCGTAATCCTGTTTCATACATATGCGCCTATCTATTCTGTCTGAACTTACCGACCACTTTCGCTTCGTCATATTTATCAGGTTAGAGCACCTGACTGCAAAACTTGAGGTCGCGGGTTCGAATCCCGCTGAGAGCAAATATTTGTGTGATGAACACGGTATTTGTACCTTAGTCTTGGATGTCCTATGTATTTGTGTATATATCTAACTATATAAGTAAATATATCGTTGTCTAGTTACCATAACACAAGCTTTGCTTAATTTGGGACTAGGTCAATTTGTGTGGAATTGTCCCAGGTGTTTATTATTATTATTATTATTATCAGTCTCTTGGTACCTGGTCGCTTGTACAGTTTGTCCAGTTAGTTAAATAATGAGGCGAGTCCATCGCCATTCGTCAGGAACGGCTGTGTTTGGATTTCTTATAAAGCGTATGCAAGTTTTCATGCGATCTTTTCTTTCGTCTCAAAAGCTCGCGGTGTGCCAAACAATTGTATTAAAACTTAGCCGAACAGGGGTCGAATCTGATTTTGATCGTGATTTTGCAAGCTACCTTAACTATTCAGCCACCACGGCTTCCAATTTACTATTATTAACACAATGTTATTTTCCCAATTGCTTTGAGATAAAAACGTTGGCAACACTCCAGGCAATCAATTAAGCCATCAAAAAGCAAAAATTTGTGTATGAATTCGAAAAAAAATATACATAAATATATTCACGCCTTCCCAAAAGGGTCCCACCTACTTCCCGCGACAGATATATGTTTGGTGCTTACATGACAGATGGCGAGTCTATCATCGTTATTCAAGCTTGACCATCCATACGCCTTTAGGTTTCCTCACGATGTTTTCCTTCACCGTAAAGCTCGCGGTGTGACTAATTACTGTACTTAAGCTCAGAAAAACTCATTGGTACAGTCGGGATTACTTGCAATCTTTGTGTTGCAGGCAACTACTCGAAGCACTTGGCCACCACAGCTCAATAACGAAGTATTCAATAAGAAGTGTCAGTAATAACCGCGGAATGATTAGGAAGAGCCGAAGAATAGGGTATAAAATGCCGCCATATGGTCACACTTAATTCCTAATGGGTTGTAAAATGCTGCTGGTGATATGCAATAGTTTTCATCAAAAGTGTTTACATGTGCACAAAGCTTTCATTTTCCTACACTAAGTGTTTACAATTGGCGTGAGAAATTGCTCAACACGCGGTTATATCTGTTTAGAGCTAAAAACTCAAGTGTTTCACAATTGTGTAATCAATGTTTCAGCTAATTTAAACTGCCTAAATTGCCTCCCATTCAAACTTAGTCTTCTTATAAAAGCCTCGTTTAAATGAATATCTGATAGGCTTAAAATTGATATTACAATAATACATTTTGGAAATGTGTATACAACAATTATATATTTACGCCTTTCCAAGGCGTCCCCGAAATGTACGCAGTCGATTTTGTGTCCCTGAGACGGCGATAAGCTGTCATGTTGACCCAAACATCGCCAGCAAAAAATAATGTTACACCTATGACGGCCACTCCAACAGGAACTATTGTGTGGCGTGTAAATATATTTCAAAATGAATATATATTAATACTCAGATTAACTATGTACTTTAATTAAGAGCATAACGGGTTTCCCGTTAGAATTTGGAGCTGCCCGACTGGGGCAGGACTTCCACCTAATAGCAGTCCGTAGCCAAATAACACAATTATTTGTGTTGTTCCTACGCGGTGAATAAGGTCTCTAGAAATTAGCTCCTTGGGGAGGGGGAGGATTCTTATATTGTGCTGGCAGCACAGTATAACTCTTCGAACACAGAGTGGCAACGCGCAAGTGATACTTCGGTATTGTAAGCGTAAATAGGCTGCGGTAAAAATTTTCCATCGAGTGGGCCGTAATACGTACACACAACATGCGTGCTATCCAAATTTTGCATGTAGCTGAGACATATAGTAAACGAAATATCTTCACCTCGACTAGAGGTTTCGATCGACTTGTACTGTTAAGTATGCTAATGGATCAATTAGCCGAAGATAATTTTGTCATTTAATTTAAATAAAGTACCTAATGTTACATACATAAACATTACATTATAAAACAAATAATACCAAGAGAGTAGCCGTGGGGGCCGGTTGTTCGAGTAGTTATCACAAAGACTATAAGTTCGAATCTCAATTGTACCAATGGGTTTTTCTTAACTTAAATTCAGTGATTAGTCACACCATGAGCTTTAAGCTCAAGGAAAACATCGAGAGAAAATTCTAGAGCCCCTGTAAAATCGTACTTGAGCAGCGGCGATGGACTCGCCATCTGTCACGTTGGCACTTTAAGTATAACTCTGTCCGAAAAAATACCTTTTCAGGGACTCAGGATGTTTTTTTAACTTAAGAACAGTGTTTTTTATCACACCACGTTGCAGTGATAGATAACATCGAACGGAAACCTGCATTTGTTTGAGTATAAAGGCGTGTCTACATTCGTGTGACGAGACGAATGTAGACCTGAGACGGCGACACTCCCAGTCATTCAAGTTGGCACCTACAATTAAGTGTCCGGCGAAAAGTGAATATTATTCAGGACTCCTTCGGGAACTGTTGTGGGATGGTAAGAAGATATAACAACAATAATAAGACAAGACAAGAAAAAAAATATAACGACATAAGCTACCTTCTAATTTTAATTAAAACGCCATATCTAAAGTCTGCAGCGGCCTAGCTACCGAAGTGCTAGAGGGCTAGGCTGGAGGGCCCCCAAGCTCAGGGGGCCCCTAGGACGAATCTGGATTACGGCAAATCTCTAGTACATCGAATTCGGATAACAACGAATACCTACGAAAAAAACGATTTTAAATAGTTACTTGGGGCCTTAGTTATTTTAGCCCCAGGGCCTTTGGTTACCTAGCTGCACCACTGATAGTCTGCGTGTAAGAGGAAAATAATCTTTACATAATTTCGCATTTACAAAATTAGTAGAAAACATAATCGTAGTTGTATAATAATAAATAAATACCTTGGGACAGTTCCACACAAATTGACCTAGTCCCAAATTAAGCAAAGCTTGTGTTATGGTAACTAGACAACGGTATATTTACTTATATAGATAGATATATACTTAAATACATAGGACATCCAAGACTAAGGTACAAATATTCGTGTTCATCACACAAATATCTGCCCTCAGCGGGATTCGAACCCGCGACCTCAAGTTTCGCAGTCAGGAGCTCTAACCACTAGACCAGACGGTCGTCATCGTATACGTAACTACATTTTCTCGCATCAAAAAGCCTGAAGTGAGGTGAAAAGCTGTTTCATGGGTTGAATTGGCAATCTCGACGCCGGCCGGCGGCGCTCACCAGTCGTGCAGAACCAGTCATTGAGTGAGGACGCGCGCTCTTACCGCGAAACTAAACACGTCGCTTGAGACACATAACTTAAAATAACTTCCAACACAACTAAACAACCGTATTATTAAATAAAAAGCTAGTGTTCCTTAAGTGAAGTGTTTAGCGATCGCCAGCCCCGCCACGTGACCCAAAGGTAAATACTCTATATGCTAACCCGCACATTTTTATCGTAGCTTTACGTATTACTTTGTTGTATTATATTACTTCAAGTGGCTTCGCTTAATTATTCCAAAATAGATTTCTGTTATAAAAGTGGTTACAGGAGATCTAGCGCGACAAACATCTCGCAATTAGGTGTACCAAATGAATATCATAATTATAATGAATATTATATTGTCTATAAAAGAAGAAAAAATATAAGGTATATAATAACAAACGCGTAAAATTAAATTGATTGGTTGATTTCTATTCTAGTTTTTTTTCTTTTTCTGGAGTAAAACATACCCACTGTGCTAATCCGGCTAATATATCTATCTTAGAGCTAAATCTCATCCAATACCGCTCAGTAGTTTTTGCGTGAAAGAGGAACTAACATCCAAAGAAACTTTCGCATTTTTTATTTTAGTAGGATTGTTTTAGTTAAATATGTTTATACTACAAACTACCAGAGTTTGTTTTGTTTAAACGCGCTTATCTCAAGAACTACGAATCGAACTAAAAAAAATATTTAAGCTTTAGATAACCTATTTAATAAAAAAAGGATATAGGCTATATATTCATTATCCTACTTCTCAAAGGATCGAAGCATCATAGACATATTATAGGAATTTATAACGTGTGAAATAGCCACAGCTTTAATATAGTTATAAATTAAACATTAATGAATGCGTGGATTTGGAACTGAACCGACCGCGAAAATACAACATACGACACATAACACTCAACCACACACATGTTTAAAAATCTACGATTGTTTGTAAAAGATTCTCTAGCGTAAAAGCGAGCTCATTTTAGTGAAACCTTGAGGCATTCCTTTTATTACTATGCAAATATGATACCATCATACAGTCAAACAGAAAATAATGACTCGAAACGCCTCATACTTCAGATGATAAAACGAAAACTTACACGCCCCGGGGAAAAAAATATTTGCATTTTGCCATGTGTAGACTTTTTTGGGGCTAACAAAAAATCTACCTGACGAGAATCAGGAATCTCGACATTGCCTTTTTTCAGTTTCTCATTATTACTGTCTAAATTTAGATCTTTGAATGTACATATGTTCTTTTATAAAATATCGTTACGATTTTTGCTCATTATGCGATAATTAATAAGCCACATGTACAATGCTAGTGTGTTAAGAGGCAACGAAGGAACCGCACCAACTTATTTAGATCGAACGATCGACGAACGACGAACGGTCGAACATCCAACGATAAAACCGTCAAGAGCAGGTAAAACGGTAAGCTTATATGAAGAGACTGATTAAGGTGGATGAAGCGAGGGTCTATAAGTCTGGAAAAAACTGGCACTCTGCTCTCTCTTAGTGACGGTAAGAGACCTGGTGTGTTATATGTTAAATTTGTGTCATATGTTGATATTTTTCATTCGACATCGCCGCTTATAATTCTTCCAAGAATCAACATTATGGCAGATTTATGAGGTTGGTCGCCAAACCAACGTGTGTTTATAGCTGATAAATGTACTGAGGTTTTATTTGAATTCCTGTTGGTTTCTAAGAACCCTACCAATGCTATTGAAGTGATCGCATTCTCTTCGTAATTCCCATTAACCAACGTGAAGCCTAGACGCCACGCTTGATAATCTTCAATCAAATTTATGAAAGGTTATTTCAGTTTGCATACATACATACATACACATCATCACGCCAACTCCCTAACGGGGTAGGCAGAGAGTATAGAGCGCCAGTTCTCTCTAGACTTACAGACCTCTTTCGCTTCGTCCACATTCATCAGTCTCTTCATACATGCTCGTCGGTTTCGAGTACTCTTTACGTTCCCGTCCTTCAGAGTCCGATCTATTTGATCCATCTTTTGCTTTGTATATCTGTTTCGTCAATCTTTCTTTTTTTTTCAGTTTGCAACGTTCTCATTTCGGTTGGTCTGTATTTTATTGATGCCACATCTTCGAATTTAGTACTTACGTGTAAAAGTAAAAAACAATTAATATGATTATACCTAAATGTTGTAATATCATCATCATTATCATCATATCACCACTTACGTCTCAAACGTGTTAGGCAGAGAAAATAGAGCGCCAGTTTTCTCTAGACTCTAGACAGACCCTTTTACTTCGTCCACATTCATCAGTCTCTTCATACTTGCTCGCCGGTTCTGAATACTCTTGATGTTCCGATCCTTGCGTTTCCGGATGATTTGATCTTGGTAGTTAAAACTTGGTCATTGCGTTGCGGTTGCATTGTATTTCTGTTTCGTCACTCCGTTTTTACTTATCCTTTCTATATGTCCTTTTGGTTTAGACATATGGTACTATGGTAACCGGACAACGATATATATAGATAAATACATATATAGATGCAAAGGTCATCCAAGGCTCAGATACAGATACTCGTACCCAAGATTCGCAGTCAGGAACTCTGACACTAGGCGAGACGGCCAGTCATAATCTGACCATATTTTAATTTACTTTTAAACGCTTTGATTAAAATATAATTTAAGCCGTAACTGCGTACAATAAATTGTTTTATGTCATGAGAAAACTAATGTATAGAATTATTGCTTTTACTTTTCCATCATGTATAAAGACAGAAAGAGCTATTTTCAATATTACGATACAAATAATTTCCCAAATGCTATCAACGGACAATCATGGTAACAGAATTGACTTAGATATCTTTGTCTCATCGATAAACATCTCCCGACATAATAACAAAATTCTATTCCAAAGATAAGATACGAGTGTATTATGTAAAAAGATATGAATATTAACGCATGAGAATGATATTAAAATGTTGATAGTAGAACTAATAAACTTGAGTTGGCAACGAAGCAAAAATTCATTGCATCATACCGCGAAACTAGAGTGACAGCAAATCTTTCAAATTCGCGTGACGGAGATTTTGGTCGCAATGAAAAAGAAAGTGATTCAAGTATCGTTTTAAGCACATCTTTCAAATGCAGTCATGCGTGAATCATTGCTCATAAAGAACTAACTTGAAACAAAAATCATTGTCACTTGCATATCAATAGAATTGAAGTGAAGTCAGAGAAGGATTTATACGTTTGCCGATAGAAGGCTAGTATATTATATACTATAGCTATATATGTATGTATATACGGTTTGCCACCCTTATGGTATAAAAACACACTAACGAATATAGATTGTACCTAAAATAGTACGCCGCTGAAACTGAAACCATCAATGAAATTCAGTCTATAGTAAAATAGCCATTAATGATTGTTGAGAATGTTCAGATGCCCCTTGATCGAGCCGTCAGTCATTCTAATAGTTTATTTCTAGCATTATCTCGTTTTAGATATACAAATAATGTTCTTATGTACGTAGATAATTTATTGAATTGACTTCAGAGAATTTAATTGTAGTTTTTGAAGAAACAGCAGGTATTCGGAGTATGGTGTTTGTTGCGGCTGGAATTTAGCTGAGAATGGTAATAATGATGATAGCATGAAGGGAGGTGGATTTTCCAATAGGCCGAATACGTTGGAGCTTAGGGTGGCATAGGTCTGAACATTTGGCGTCAGATTTGATCATATTTATTTTTATTAGTTTATACATAACATAAAAATCTGTTTTTTTTATTATATCTGTAATAAATCTATACTAATATTATAAAGAAGAAAGATTTTTACGTAAGTATGTTTTTAAGGAATTGGCTCAAAAAGTACTGAACCGATTTAAAAAATTCTTTTACCATTTGAATACTACATTATCACTGATTAATATAGGCTATTTTAATTGCAAGAAAGAAAATATATAAGAAGGAAAATGTCGTAGGTCAGTAGTGTATATTACCTACCTACCAGATTTGTAAAAAGAAGTGAATAGTGGGAGGCTTTCCAGCAGTGTAAAAAGTTAAAGTTTAGTAGGTTATATTATGAGGTTTCCAGCTGTGCAAAAGTTGAAAACTCAATAAGATATGACATGACGTAGAAGGCATTGTATCTACCGTCTTAAAACCATGTTTTGAGAAACTCGTTTCGAATGAGTACTGAAGTTCCGTCGACAACAGACGTTCAATCACAATATTTATCCATTGTGTGTGGGGTGTGAAATTGGTTAATACTGATTATGGAAGGGGAATTTTAATAGAGGTCCGTGTAATGTCGTTTTCCACGGTACATTACGTTGCTATGTGTCATATAGAATCTCATAGAATCTTCGATTTGAGAATAGAATAGTATAGAATACTAGAAATATATTTTAAAAGTGAATAGAGCATCTCAAACCTGACAGTGAA
>JACCPG010007588.1:0-32497 GCA_016069955.1 Drepana arcuata
CCCCTTCGGGTACCTCCCCTCCGTATTCCACCCAAAAATCAGCGTCGTATCTGAAAAAACAAAAAAGTTATTACAGTTTTTCGTAAATTCAGTGTAGCGAACCGAGGTTACTTGGTAAGTGAATTCGCCCCTACAAATTAGTACAGTGAAAATTAAAAGTTGAACCTAACATATTGTGTCGTACCTCTCTAGATAGTGCTCGTTAATTGCAATAGTGTACCTAAAACCGTTTTGTTGTGTTCCCTCCCAATTTCTTATTATCACCTAAAAACTTCAAATTTTGGTATACATTGACCTCAAATTTTTGTTAAAAAATTCATATCTCTAAATTCTTACAGCTATACTTACCAACTGCCTTGTCATCCCCTTCAGGTACCTCCCCTCCGTATTCCACCCAAAAATCGGCGTCGTATCTGAAAAAACAAAAAAGTTATTACAGTTTTTCGTAAATTCAGTGTAGCGAACCGAGGTTACTTGGTAAGTGAATTCGCCCATACAAATTAGTACAGTGAAAATTTAAATTTGAACCTAACATATTGTGTCGTACCTCTCTAGATAGTGCTCGTTAATTGCAATAGTGTACCTAAAACCGTTTTGTTGTGTTCCCTCCCAATTTCTTATTATCACCTAAAAACTTCAAATTTTGGTATACATTGACTTCAAATTTTTCTTAAAAAATTCATATCTCTAAATTCTTACAGCTATACTTACCAACTGCCTTGTCATCCCCTTCAGGTACCTCCCCTCCGTATTCCACCCAAAAATCAGCGTCGTATCTGAAAAAACAAAAAAGTTATTACAGTTTTTCGTAAATTCAGTGTAGCGAACCGAGGTTACTTGGTAAGTGAATTCGCCCATACAAATTAGTACAGTGAAAATTTAAAGTTGAACCTAACATATTGTGTCGTACCTCTCTAGATAGTGCTCGTTAATTGCAATAGTGTACCTAAAACCGTTTTGTTGTGTTCCCTCCCAATTTCTTATTATCACCTAAAAACTTCAAATTTTGGTATACATTGACTTCAAATTTTTGTTAAAAAATTCATATCTCTAAATTCTTACAGCTATACTTACCAACTGCCTTGTCATCCCCTTCAGGTACCTCCCCTCCGTATTCCACCCCAAAAATCAGCGTCGTATCTGAAAAAACAAAAAAGTTATTACAGTTTTTCGTAAATTCAGTGTAGCGAACCGAGGTTACTTGGTAAGTGAATTCGCCCATACAAATTAGTACAGTGAAAATTTAAAGTTGAACCTAACATATTGTGTCGTACCTCTCTAGATAGTGCTCGTTAATTGCAATAGTGTACCTAAAACCGTTTTGTTGTGTTCCCTCCCAATTTCTTATTATCACCTAAAAACTTCAAATTTTGGTATACATTGACTTCAAATTTTTGTTAAAAAATTCATATCTCTAAATTCTTACAGCTATACTTACCAACTGCCTTGTCATCCCCTTCAGGTACCTCCCCTCCGTATTCCACCCAAAAATCAGCGTCGTATCTGAAAAAACAAAAAAGTTATTACAGTTTTTCGTAAATTCAGTGTAGCGAACCGAGGTTACTTGGTAAGTGAATTCGCCCATACAAATTAGTACAGTGAAAATTAAAAGTTGAACCTAACATATTGTGTCGTACCTCTCTAGATAGTGCTCGTTAATTGCAATAGTGTACCTAAAACCGTTTTGTTGTGTTCCCTCCCAATTTCTTATTATCACCTAAAAACTTCAAATTTTGGTATACATTGACTTCAAATTTTTGTTAAAAAATTCATATCTCTAAATTCTTACAGCTATACTTACCAACTGCCTTGTCATCCCCTTCAGGTACCTCCCCTCCGTATTCCACCCAAAAATCAGCGTCGTATCTGAAAAAACAAAAAAGTTATTACAGTTTTTCGTAAATTCAGTGTAGCGAACCGAGGTTACTTGGTAAGTGAATTCGCCCATACAAATTAGTACAGTGAAAATTAAAAGTTGAACCTAACATATTGTGTCGTACCTCTCTAGATAGTGCTCGTTAATTGCAATAGTGTACCTAAAACCGTTTTGTTGTGTTCCCTCCCAATTTCTTATTATCACCTAAAAACTTCAAATTTTGGTATACATTGACTTCAAATTTTTGTTAAAAAATTCATATCTCTAAATTCTTACAGCTATACTTACCAACTGCCTTGTCATCCCCTTCAGGTACCTCCCCTCCGTATTCCACCCAAAAATCAGCGTCGTATCTGAAAAAACAAAAAAGTTATTACAGTTTTTCGTAAATTCAGTGTAGCGAACCGAGGTTACTTGGTAAGTGAATTCGCCCATACAAATTAGTACAGTGAAAATTAAAAGTTGAACCTAACATATTGTGTCGTACCTCTCTAGATAGTGCTCGTTAATTGCAATAGTGTACCTAAAACCGTTTTGTTGTGTTCCCTCCCAATTTCTTATTATCACCTAAAAACTTCAAATTTTGGTATACATTGACTTCAAATTTTTGTTAAAAAATTCATATCTCTAAATTCTTACAGCTATACTTACCAACTGCCTTGTCATCCCCTTCAGGTATCTCCCCTCCGTATTCCACCCAAAAATCAGCGTCGTATCTGAAAAAATCAAAAAATTTCAGCATAAAGACCCACCCACCCGCCCTATTTTTCTGTCGGCCAGCTGCATTTCCCAAATTCGCCTTTTTTAGTATATCGGCCATATCTCCGCCAATTTTGCTCGTAAAAATAAAATTGTAACACGTGTACATAGCTATCTAAATTCCCCGTCTATTCATATACTTAGAAAAAATCTAGCTCCCCGTTCCGAGTTTTAACCTCAAATTTTCAAAAAATTACACCCAAAAACAAGCATTAAACGCCGATTTTCACCGCTTCTTGTAATACCTCCGCCCGTAGCAAGCATGCAGCGCACGCCTACCAAGCCCTCTGTAAAGCCTATCCTTGTCCCAGGCCTGGAACCACCTCAGGCGCAGCCAACCAGGCCAGGGGTGGCAGTGGCAAAACGGAACTTGACTGTGTCAAAGGACTTTATGATGAGTCTCCAGCAGCCTGATGAGGCTCTCCCCGAGACCCCAAAAAATGTATTACCTGCTCCGATGGTCCCAACACCCGCTCCAACTACCCCTACACTTATTGAATTTCTCGATAAGATGAGCCAGCAGACACAACCAACCCCGAAGCCTCAAAGCGCACCCCTTCAACCCCAAGTTACACCCACAAAGCCCCCTCCTGCACCAGCCAAAGTACAGACGCTTACAGTTACCAAACAACCCATGACTATGCCCACGCTACCGGGCACCTATGAAGAGGTAACTGACGTAAAATCATACATGGCGCTCACACTTAAACTCACCAAATGCATCACCACGGCGATATACGATGGGAAAAGCGTGACGGTGGCCAACAAGCGGATCATAGTGGCAGCCGCTGAAGAGCTGAGTAGAGCCGTGGCCATCGTCCCGACGCTCGTGTCGATACCTGCCGCCGCCCCAGCACCTGAAACAATAAACGATAATAGTTGGAAAAACATCAAAACAGATATCTTAGACTCCATGAAAATTGAATTAGATAAAATTAAAAAAGACACAGAGGAGATCAAGAAACTGGTCAGAACCACACGGGACACCAGCGCCGACATACAAACCCCCCATACAGGCCTCGGCAAAAAGACATACGCTGCCGCGCTGACCGCCGCTGCTCCGAGGGTCGTCAAGCCCAGTTTCCCCATACTGGTGTCGTCGGTCGACCCCAGACACTCCAGCGAACAAATCATGGAGAAGGTGAAGAAAGGTGCCGACGTAATCCAACTCGGAGTAGGCGTCAGCAGCATGAGGAAGACCAGCGGCGCCAGAGTGGTGGTGTGTTGCGACGACAAGAGAGGCAGCGAGATCCTACTCAACACGCTCAGGGCTAACGACAAAGACCTCACTGTTGGGCAACCAAAAACCAGAGACCCACTACTAAAACTCATCGGAGTAGCGCAGGATCTCAGCAACGCCAAGCTTGAGGAGGCCATTATAAAACAAAATAAGTCACTCGTAGCCGACCTTACAGAAGAGGAATGCGAAGTTAAGGTCCTCCGCAGAGCGAAAGGCCGAAACTCAGCAGTGGCCAATATAATCATGGAAGTCAGTCCTAAGCTGTGGAACTGCATGGCTGGTACCAGGATTCGGGTGGGCTACCAGATAGTCCCAGCCGTGGACCAGTCCCCAGTAACTCAGTGTTACAAATGTCTAGGGTTCGGACACCGCGCGAATGACTGCACCAATGCGGTGGTCTGCGGCTTCTGCGCGTGCGCGCACGACTCGCGAGAATGCCCGAACCGTACTGAAATGCCAGAGTGCTGCAACTGCAAGGCCTCGGGATCTGCCCACACAGCCCACCCAGCATACAGCCAGGAGTGCCCAGAGTGGCAGAAGTGGGACCGGATAGCGCGGCTCGCTGTAAGACAGTGCTAAGGTGGATACGAAGAAAAATCTTAAGATACTACAGATTAATCTAGGTAGAGGTCTAGCGGCAACCCAAGAGGCCCTCCATGAAGCTAGCTCCAGGAACTACGCCATCATATTAATGCAGGAACCGTACGTAGGAGCATCGGGAAGCCTTGCACTACCATACCGAATCATACAAAAAACCAACAACAGAACCAAACACGTAAAATCAGCAATAGTAATTCTAGACAACAACCTTAAAATAACAGAAGACACCAAACTAACAACAGAAAACACAGTAGGGATCACAATAGACATGGGAACACATAAACTGGGAATCATAAGCATATATTGGGAAGGCGACCAAAACATAGAGCAGCAGCTAGCAGAATTAGAAAACGTCAAGGCAGGACTGAACACACCACTAGTGGTCATCGGAGGAGACTGCAATGCCAAAAGCCTATGGTGGAACAATGAGGAAGAGGACTCTCGAGGCTCCAAATACGCAGAGTTCCTGGCACAGCACAGCCTTGAAGTCCTAAACGAAGGCAACGACCCCACATTCTACGCAATCCGAAACAACAGAGCTTACACGAGTGTAGTAGATGTCACAGTTTGCTCGCAAGAGGCACTCCCTCTCATACAAGGATGGAAAGTCAATCCACAGATCGTGACGACATCGGACCATAGAGCAGTAACATTCGAAGTGGGGACAGACACACACACACCAACACAGGCTCTAAGGAAAACGACAAGGAAGTACAAGACAGAAAAAGCAGACTGGGAAGAATTCCAAACAGAACTGACAAAAAACCTTACGGACTACTCAATAGACTTAGATAGAATAGTTGGCATTGTCTCGGAACAGGACCTGGATACGTTGGTAGAGGAGTATACGGAGTGTATAACACGGGCCTGTGACAAGGCAATACCAATCTTGTCCCCTCACACAAAAACACGCAAAACCACATGGTGGACCCAAGAACTAGCAGAAAAGAAAAGAGAAATGGTCAAGTGGAGAAACAAAATCAAGAAAGCCAACCCCATAAGGAAACCCACAGTCATAACAGAATACAAAAGATTACTAGAAGAATACAAAACAGACATATTAAATACCCGAACGAATAGCTGGAAAGAATTCTGTACTGCAGAGAGAAAGGAAACAATATGGGACAGAACAAATAGGATACTCAAAACCCTAAATAAAAGAACAGATGACATATCATTAAGAAACGCCGACGGTGATACACTAAGTGCCAAAGACTCAGCAAAATTACTCGCAGACACCTTCTACCCCCATGATGATCCCACCACAGATACAGACTACCATAAACAAACTAGAATAGAAATAGAAACCGACATGAAAACCCTACAACAAGGACTCATAGACAAAACCCCGACCCCCTTCGAATTACACGAGATGATGGAAGTTGTCAGGAACATTAACCCAAAAAAGGCACCTGGGGGAGATGGCTTGACGGCGGACATATGTCACAAGGCCATCATGACCGCACCAGACATATTCTTGGCCATCTTGAATAAATGCCTCTATCTAGGAAAATTCCCAAAACTATGGAAAAAGGCCACCGTAAGAATTCTCAGGAAACCAGGCAAGGAGGATTATTCACTCCCCAAATCTCTGAGACCCATAGGCTTACTCGCGATTCTGGGAAAAATCTTCGAGAAAATGTTTACCCGAAGACTCCAGTGGGAGCTGGGCCATGCCAACCAATTAAGTCCGAGGCAATATGGGTTCATGCCACAGAAAAGTACAGAGGATGCACTTCACGATGCGACATCTCTGATTGCCGATAGACTCACCAAGAAGGAAGTCATAGCAGTAGTTTCCCTGGACATAGAGGGGGCATTTGACAATGCCTGGTGGCCTGGCATCATGAAGGAGCTCCTACGAACAGGTAGTGATCCACATATAATAAACCTTATACATAACTACCTTAGTGACAGGGCGGTAAAAATACAATACGCTGGAGAAGAGGCAGAGAGGACCACAACAAAAGGCTGCATACAGGGGTCGACTTGCGGCCCACTGCTGTGGAATATACAAATTAACCCCCTGCTAAGATCCGCAGACAGGATGGACGCACACCTGCAGGCGTTCGCAGACGACCTCCTCCTCATCGCCCATGCAGACAGTATCAAAGAACTCGACCGGAAAATCAATACCGCCCTCAACACCATCTCGGAATGGGGAGTGAGGGCGAAAATGAAATTCGCCGCACACAAGACCCAGGCCATACTTATAACCAAAAGGCTAAAACACGACACACCCAATTTCGTATTGAACGGAACAAAAATAGCCATATCGAAGGAAATGACAGTCCTCGGAGTCATCATAGATGACAAGATGACCTTCAGAGCACACCTAGAAAAAGCCACTTCAAAAGCGATCAACATATACAAGGCAGTGTCCAGAGCCACAAAACCGACATGGGGCCTGGACTCCGAAATCGTAAGAATACTGTACCAGGCAGTAATAGAACCCACAATCCTATACGCATCCAGCATATGGGCACCAGTCATCGAAAGGGAGTACGCAAGGGCAAAGCTCGAGCGAGTGACAAGAATGTTCGCCCTCAGAATCGCCAGATGCCACAGGACAGTATCGGCAACCTCTGGTACAATGCTGGCCAGAATACTACCCTTAACCATCCGGGTCAAGGAGTCCGCGACACTGTATAAAGTTAAGAGAGGAAAACCAGTAGAGGAAATTCCAGGCAGAACCGTCGAAGAACGAGTAAGCCCTTACCAACTCCCACACCCAGCGGAAAGACAACCACAACAGTACCACATAGCCATACCAGAAGAAATAGAAACAACAGATCCAGACTCACCCAAAATATACACAGACGGCAGTAAAATCGAGCACAAAGTCGGAGCCGCAGTCACCTGGTGGGAGCAAGGCCGAGAGGTCAAACAAACCACCATGCGACTAGAAGGCTTCTGCTCGGTCTACCAAGCAGAACTCACAGCAATAACGAAAGCACTTGAAATGATCAGTAAACACAAGAAACAAGAAAAGTACCATATATACTCCGACAGTAAATCCGCCCTCGAAGCAATAAAAAATCCGAACGCCACCCACAGACTAGTAGTGGAGGCTCAATCAAAGCTGGCCTCGCTGAAAAAAGCCAAGATCCAGGTGCATCTGCACTGGATCAAGGCTCACATAGGAGTAGCCGGCAATGAAAGAGCCGACGCACTAGCTAAGAACGCAGCTCTCACCAAGAAGACCGCAGCAGTATACGACAGCATTCCCATATCCCATATGAAATGGCAAATCAGGAACAAAAGCATACAAGAATGGCAGACAAGATACACCGAATCGCAGACGGGAGCCGTCACCAAACTGTTCTTCAAAGAGGTCCGCCAAAGCCATAAAATCCTGCAACAAATCAAAATGAACAATATAACATCCCAGCTATTCACGGGACACGGAGGATTTGGCGAATACCTCCACCGCTTCAAACTCCGCGATGGAAGCGACTGCCCCTGTGGGCACACTACCCAAGACGTAACCCACTTAATAGACGACTGCCCCCAATTTAGTTACCAAAGATACAACGCAGAACAGGAAATAGGATCAAAAATAAACAAAGAAAACTACAGCAACATAATAGAAAATAAAAAGAATAGGGAAACTTTCATCCAGTTCGCACTAGATATAATAAAGGAATCGAACAGAGCAAACGGCTCTACAGTTCTGATGTAAATAATGGAAAAAAAAAAAAAAAAAAAAAAAAAAATTGAAGTTTAAATACATCAAGATTAAAATTGTCGCAATGTATAATCAAAATAATTAGGAATCAATAATTGTAAGGACTGATTGAAATCATTAGAAATTAATTATTGAAATGTTTAATCAAAATTATCATACACGTGTCATGTCAGTTGAAAACAGTCAGATATAAAAATAATAAAGTTTAAAGTTGTCACATAATAAATAGTGACAGTAACATAGTTTCCAAAAAAAAAAAAAAAAAAAAAAAAAAAAAAAAAAAACCTAACCTAACCTAACCTAACCTAACCTAACCTAACCTAACCTAACCTAACCTAACCTAACCTAACCTAACCTAACCCGACTTCGATTAAAAAATTTTCTTCACATCATACTTTTTTAAATACCCTTGTCTGGATACTTCAGCGCAGCGTAAAAGTGTGCTCAGACACGCGTATCAATATACATACATAAATGCCGCCCTCGAGCATGTTCGCGGGTGGGGTGTCAAAAATAAGCTGAAATTCGCACCGCAAAAAACAAAAGCGATGGTAATCACGCGGAAGCTGAAATTTGACACTCCGCTCCTGAGCATGGGCGGGGTAGACATTGGCATGTCCGATGAGATCGGGATCCTGGGGCTCACGATAGACAGCGGATTGACGTTCAACGCCCACGTTGCGAACATCTGCAAGAAGGCGTTGGGCGTCTACAAGCAGTTGTCGCGAGCCGCCAAGGTGAGTTGGGGCCTCCACCGTGACGTGATCCGCGTTATCTACACGGCAGCGGTGGAGCCAGTGATCCTGTACGCCTCCAGCGCCTGGTCGGAGGCGAGCAAGAAGCTTGGGGTGCAGAGACAGCTAGGCGCGGTTCAACGAGGATTCGCACAAAAGCTCTGTGGAGCCTACCGCACCGTCTCCCTGAACGCGGCACTGGTGCTGGCGGGGATGCTGCCACTTGACCTCAGGATTCAGGAGGCAGCCGCCCTGTACGAGGCCAAGAGGGGGGTGTCCCTGCCAGCGCTAGGCGATCGGGAGGTGGAACGCGGCGTCGCGTCCACGGAAGCACCGCACCCGGCAGAGCACATGAGCCTGGAGTTCTCCAGCCTGATAGACCAAGCGCAGGTAGATAGCCGGGTCACCCAGTTGGTTCGGATCTACACTGACGGCAGTAAGATTGATGGCCAGGTCGGAGCAGCGCTGTCTCTTCGGAGCAGCGAGGCCGAGACAAGAGCCATCAAGCTTAAGCTGCCACCGCATTGCACGGTCTACCAGGCTGAGCTACTGGCCATATGCCGAGCCACGAGGGAGGTCCTCAGGTGCGTCGAGGCAAGCTTTGCGATCCTCAGTGACTCGCGCTCGGCCTTGGAAACTGTAGTCGGCAACACTTCCCCCCACCCCCTGGCGGTTGAAACGCGCAACAACATCCGGCGCAGCCGCGCCCAGGGCAAGGAAGTCTCCTTGTTCTGGGTGAAGGCACACGCAGGGCTTGAGGGGAACGAGCGGGCAGACCAGTTGGCCAAGGAGGCTGCACTGCGCCTCAAGCGGAAGGCGGACTACCAGGGGTGCCCGGTTTCATTCGTCAAGCGAGAGCTCCGGAAAGCGTCGCTTGACGAATGGAACCAGAGGTACAAGTCTGGGTCCACCGCGCGCCATACCAAGGTGTTCCTCCCGGATGCCATTGAGGCGTACAGGGTGGTCCGACAGCTCCGACCGACTGGCATATTGACGCAGATGCTGTCCGGGCACGGTGGGTTCTCGGAATACCTGCACAGGTTTAAGTGCAAAGAGAACCCATCGTGCCAATGCGAGCCGGGCGTCGAGCAGACCCCCCTGCACGTACTCACGAACTGCCCTATTTTCGGCGTAGACAGGTACGAGGCTGAAAATAGGGTAGATTCCAAGATAGAAGAGGTAACCCTGAACCAACTTTTGGTTGAAAAACTCACGCGCGAACCATTCTTGGCCTTCTGCACCAGCGTTATCCAGAGGGTCATCGATGGAAACAAGACCTGAGTCGGTTTCCATCGATGACGCCTCACTTTGTAGTAAATGCCTGATTTTAAAAAATGAATGTATAAAAATGTGAATAACAATATGTAAATATAAATAATAAGATAAATATAAGGATTTGTTGTTAAAAGGAAAAATATATACAAACTGTAAAAAATGTAATGTAAGGTTAAAATGTAATAGATATAAGAATGAAAAGTAAAAAAGAAAAGTAACAAAAAAAAAAAAAAATAGCAAACATGAGAAAAAGAAAAATCTCATAAGAGAAAAGAACAGAACAAAACGATAAAATAAAAACAAAAGGCAAAAAAGTCTCTGACCACCACATCAGAGGGACACAGAATAATATAAAAAAAAAAAAAAAAAAAAAAAAAAACCTAACCTAACCTAACCTAACCTAACCTAACCTAACCTAACCTAACCTAACCTAACCTAACCTAACCTAACCTAACCTAACCTAACCTATTCTTCACACATCATACTTTTTTAAATACCCTTGTCTGGATACTTCAGCGCAGCGTAAAAGTGTGCTCAGACACGCGTATCAATATACATACATAATTATAATACTTCAGAAAGGGACAGTTTGTTGGTTGCCTTTCACCAAATACGCAATCATCGAGGTAAATTTTCTTAAGAAAAATCATAAAACTTTTACACGCGTAGCTTACCATCACCGCTTCGCCAACACCTCCGGGCACCCCTTCTGCACGTCCACACCAAATTCCAGCTCAATACCTGAAACAGAACAAAAGTTACAAATTTTTTCCTATAAAAATTAATACCGCGGCTCTCCTTACGGTAATGCCGTGAGGCACTTAAGGTTGTGCAATTTTTCGATACAATTTGACTTCGATTAAAAAATTTTCTTCACATCATACTTTTTTAAATACCCTTGTCTGGATACTTCAGCGCAGCGTAAAAGTGTGCTCAGACACGCGTATCAATATACATACATAATTATAATACTTCAGAAAGGGACAGTTTGTTGGTTGCCTTTCACCAAATACGCAATCATCGAGGTAAATTTTCTTAAGAAAAATCATAAAACTTTTTACACGCGTAGCTTACCATCACCGCTTCGCCAACACCTCCGGGCACCCCTTCTGCACGTCCACACCAAATTCCAGCTCAATACCGGAAACAGAACAAAAGTTACAAATTTTTTCCTATAAAAATTAATACCGCGGCTCTCCTTACGGTAATGCCGTGAGGCACTTAAGGTTTGCAATTTTTCGATACAATTTGACTTCGATTAAAAGATTTTCTTCACATCATACTTTTTTAAATACCCTTGTCTGGATACTTCAGCGCAGCGTAAAAGTGTGCTCAGACACGCGTATCAATATACATACATAATTATAATACTTCAGAAAGGGACAGTTTGTTGGTTGCCTTTCACCAAATGCGCAATCATCGAGGTAAATTTTCTTAAGAAAAATCATAAAACTTTTTACACGCGTAGCTTACCATCACCGCTTCGCCAACACCTCCGGGCACCCCTTCTGCACGTCCACACCAAATTCCAGCTCAATACCTGAAACAGAACAAAAGTTACAAATTTTTTCATAAAGACCCCACCCACCCTCCCATAGTTTGAATGGCGCCGACCACAACTTTCCAAATTTAATTTTTATACATTTTCCGTGATATCTCAGCTCCCTCTTGTCCGATTCGCGTCATTCTTTTTTCTTCTCGTTCCTTATTAAATTCCCCGTCCCGTAGTATATCTTGCATCCTATTCCTTTCTAGATTGAATATTTTAACGTGTAAAAACTGTTTTTTTAGGCCTAATTTTAAGACTTTTATTGAATAATTTGTGTGTAATTGTTTGTTTAGTCGAAGTCCGACCCTGCCATTTTACGGCACTAGTTTGTAGAGACCAGGGCCTTATTGGGCCCTGTAAATGACCCATTTTTAGCATTTATATATATTTTTAACTGACTCCTATGATTATTGACAAATATTTTAAATCATTATTATTTTTGTGTTTGACAATTTTATTGTATACAGCTTTTTTTTACGACTTGAGTGTCCTATTGGGCACCCAACACATTTTTGACGGCGAACTTTAATTTAAATTATTACTGACTTGTTATTTACACCCCAGCAGTCCATTTACAACTGCTGGTTTTTAACTTGATTTAATCTTTAAATTGGTTAGCGTTTCGTTTGTGCCGTCCCATTTCAAGTAGAACTTGTACAAACATGTTTGGCTTCCGCACCCCCGCTAAAGCCCCCCGCAGGAGCACGGAGCTCCCTAGAACTCCGGAGAAGGCCGCAAAGGCAGGCACCTCCAAGACCTCGCTGGTGCGACGCAGCATCGGGGAATGGGAGTCGGGAATGGTGGCCAAGACCCCAACATCCCCGACCCCAGCCCCGGTGGTCGCCCCGACGGGCCCTCCGAAGCCGAAGCCGAAGGCGGCTAGTGCCGTCTCGGCGGCGGTGACGGAGAGCTCGCCGGGGAGGCCAGTATACGCCAGCAGGGTGGAGGAGGCGAGAGCCTGTCTAAATAAGGCGAAACTGCACCTGAGTAACTCCCGCAATCTGAAGACAGATATAAAGGCGGGTGTTACTCAGGCGTTGGATCGCCTTTATCAAATAGTTAAGGAGGCAGAGGCGGCAGTAGGAAAGGAGGAGAGGGACGAAGAGAGGAGGGAGGTTCCGGTGGTGGCCTCTCTTCCTCCCCCTCTTTCAACCCCCAAGAAGTGCGGCTGCGGAGCAGGTGCGGTGGCTATAAAGGCCCAGGAGGACCTCACCAGAAGAATCTTGGAGCACGGCTTATTGCTGAAGGAGTCGAATGAGAGGATGGCCGTGCTCCAGGATTCCATGGAGAAGCAAACCGTGGCCGTGTCGTCCTTGGAGAGAGCGTCTTACGCGGGTGTAGCAGCAGCGGGCCCCAAGAAGGTCGTCGTCCCGCAGCAGGCCACGCTGCACTCCGTAGTCGTCACCTCCAGGGACGACATGGACACGGGTGAGGAGGTCCTCCAAAAAGTTAGGGAGGCGATAGACGCCAAAGAGGGCTGGGCCAGGGTGGACCGAGTCCGAAAGGCCAGGGACCGCAAGGTGATCCTGGGATGCGGCTCCGAAGAAGAACGCAGGAAGGTGAAGGAGCGTCTCAAGACGGCAGGCGATCGGCTCCTTGTCGAGGACATTAGAAACAAGGACCCTCTTCTGATACTGAAGGACGTGCTGTCGTATAACAGCGACGACGACATAGTCGGCGCCCTTCAGCGTCAGAATAGGGAACTATTCGATGGCCTCGGCAAAGAGGACGTCCGGCTGGAGGTCCGCTTTCGGAGGAAAGCTAGGAACCCCCACGCCGGCCACGTGGTAATGCGGGTGTCCCCCCAACTGTGGCGGAGAGTGGTCGAGGCGGAGGCGGTGCCCATAGACCTGCAGAGGGTCCGGGTGGCGGATTACTCGCCACTCGTCCAGTGCTCCCTCTGCCTCGGCTACGGGCACGGGCGGCGGTTCTGCGAGGAATCCGTCGTCAAGTGTAGCCACTGCGGGGGGCCCCACATGAAGCCCGAGTGCACTAGCTGGCTCGCCAATGCGCCCCCAACGTGCTGCAACTGCAGCGCGGCCAAGCTGGACAGGACTGACCACAACGCGTTCAGTGCAGACTGTCCAGTGAGGCGTAAGTGGGACGCATTGGCTCGGGCCAGCATGGCGTACTGCTAAGGGCACCACGTGGAGTCATAGGGCCGATCGTCAAGTGGACATGATGGCCGGCGGTCTTGAGGCGCCGCGCTGGCGAAAGTACTCGGAGTCGCACCCCAGGGAACCCCTCGTTCCGGAACGTCAGGGATGTCTCGGGAGGTCTGACCGAAGCGGCACAACTTCGGTGGCAAAAGCTGGTGTCGGTTTCATGAGAAACCGACCCACTTTAAATCGCAGAAAACCGTCGTGTCGTGGAGGTCAAGGAAACCGGACACCAACCGGACGAGTGGAGGTAAGAGTGCTCGGGGGCGTAAGGGTGCAACGCCTTCCACGGCAGAATGAAGCGGGACCCGTAAATGGCAGCGGCATATTGTATTATGAAGCACCATTTGCGGGGCCTAGGCAGAACTCTGCAGTGGAGGGTCGTGTGCCCGGAGCCCTCTTTGAGGGAGAAGAGGAATGTTCACCTTGCGGTCAAATTTGGGGTTTTAAAAATATAGTTTATAGATTATAGTATTAGAATATTTATTTTGTAAAAAAAATTATTATTAAGTGTTAAATTATTGTAAAATGTTAAAGTAAAGTAAATTGTAAAATTATTCAAAATTGTAAAACAATTGTACATTGAAAAATGTTAAGGTAAAAATTGAAAAAAAAAAAAAAAAAGAAACAAAAAATTGAATAAAAACAAAAGTAAAGAAAAGACTAGAAAAAGAAATCGCAAAAGTAAAAATGATAAACTCTAACAAAAAATACCCAAATTTATGGCAAAAATTTAAAAAATCTAGTTAATCAAGGACTCTGGCCACCTTGCCAGAGGGACAATTGGCCACACAAATAAAAAAAAAAAAAAAAAAAACCTAACCTAACCAAGGATTTTATGATGAGTCTCCAGCAGCCTGATGAGGCTTTCCCCGAGACCCCAAAAAATTTACTACCTGCCCCGATGGTCCCAACACCCGCCCCAACTACCCCTACACTTATCGAATTTCTCGATAAGATGAGCCAGCAGACACAACCAACCCCGAAGCCTCAAAGCGCACCCCCTCAACCCCAAGTTACACCCACAAAGCCCCCTCCTGCACCAGCCAAAGTACAGACGCTTACAGTTACGAAACAACCCATTACTATGCCCACGCTACCCGGCACCTATGAGGAGGTAACTGACGTGAAAACTTACATGGCACTCACACTCAAACTGACGAAATGCATCACCACGGCGATATACGATGGGAAAAGTGTGACGGTGGCCAACAAGCGGCTCATAGTGGCAGCCGCTGAAGAGCTGAGCAGAGCCGTGGCCATCGTCCCGACGCTCGTATCAACACCTGCCGCCGCCCCAGCACCTGAAACAATAAACGACAATAGTTGGAAAAACATCAAAACAGACATCTTAGACTCTATGAAAATAGAATTAGATAAGATCAAAAAAGACACAGAGGAGATAAAGAAACTAGTCAGAACCACACGGGATAGCAGCGCCGACATACAAACCCCCTATACAGGCCCCGGTAAGAAAACATACGCCGCCGCGCTGACCGCCGCTGCTCCGAGGGTCGTTAAACCCAGCTTCCCCATACTGGTGTCGTCGGTCGACCCCAGACACCCCAGCGAACAAATTATGGAGAAGGTGAAGAAAAGTGCCGACGTAATCCAACTCGGAGTAGGCGTCAGCAGCATGAGGAAAACCAGCGGTGCCAGAGTGGTCGTATGCTGCGACGATAAGAGAGGTAGCGAGATCCTGCTCAACACACTCAGGGCCAACGACAAAGGCCTCACTGTTGGGCAACCAAAAACTAGAGACCCACTACTAAAACTCATCGGAGTCGCGCAGGACCTCAGCAACGACAAGCTCGAGGAGGCCATAATTAAACAAAACAAGTCACTCGTAGCCGACCTTACAGAAGAAGACTGCGAAGTTAAGGTCCTCCGCAGAACGAAAGGCCGAAACCCCACAGTGACCAACGTTATCTTCAAAGTCAGTCCTAAGCTGTGGAACCGCATGGCTGGTACCAGGATTCGGGTGGGCTACCAGGTAGTCCCAGCCGTAGACCAGTCCCCAGTAACGCAGTGCTACAAATGTCTAGGGTTCGGACACCGCGCGCAAGACTGCACCAATGCGGTGGTCTGCGGTTTCTGCGCGTGCGCGCACGACTCGCGAGAATGCCCAAACCGTACCGAGATGCCAGAGTGCTGCAACTGTAAGGCCTCGGGATCGGCCCACACAGCCCACCCAGCATACAGCCAGGAGTGCCCAGAGTGGCAGAAGTGGGACCGGATAGCGCGGCTCGCTGTAAGACAGTGCTAACGTGGATGCGAAGAAAAATAATGCGAACAACACAGATGGACCCAATATCAGAGCAGTACAATGCAACCTCGGGCGAGGATACGTAGCCACGCACGAGCTGAAACAATACATAACCTCCAACGACTACTCACTCGCTTTCATCTCCGAACCCTACACTGGCAATAGCAACAATCTAAATAGCATACCAGGTTTCGATATTTACCAATTCCCCTCCCAAAACACGCACACCAAAGCATGCATTGCTATAAAACAAGGCCTCGGGGCCACTCTCGGCATCACGAAGTACTCCACTCCAAACCTTGCAATAGTCCAAATAATCCTAGGAAAAAGCAAGGTATTCTTAAGCAGCATATACGTTGAGCCAGGAACCGACGACTACAACACCCTATCGGCATTAGAAATATTCCTGAAAGATAATAGAACTGCTAAGCACCTGATTTGCGGCGACCTAAACGGTTGGCATGAAGCGTGGGGGTCAGCAAGCTCCAATCGCAGGGGCAAGCAGATTATGGATCTCATCACAGGGAATGACCTAGCTCTCTGCAACATAGGAAACGAGGCGACCTTTGTGACGGTAACTCACGGGCAACAAAGAACATCAATCGTAGATATCACCCTTTGCTCTCACAATATGGCCGACCTCATAAAGGACTGGCACGTAAACCACAACATCATACCAACATCCGACCATAACGCAATAGACCTGTCCATCAGACTTAACAAGGCAACATGCAAAAAGAAAAACTCAAACTCCACATTTAAATACAACACAACCAACGCCAACTGGCAAGAGGTATCTACAGCAATTAACCTAGAAATGGCCAAAAACAACCTCAACACCGTAATCCCAGAAACCTTAAATGAAACAGAGATAGACAAATACATTCATCAAATCACCACCGCAATAACAGAAGCATGCGACAAAACAATAGGCAGGAAAAAATACCACTACAGAGCCCCGTGGTGGAACGAAGAACTGGAAGCGCTGAAAAAGAAGACAATCAGAACCCACCATAGAGTACAGGACCTCAAAAAGGGTAAAAAGGATCTGACGAACATTCTTAAGGAACAAGCAGAAATCAGGCAACAGTACGCACAAGCAATCCGAAGAACCTCCACTGATACCTTCCGAGAGTTCTGCAAGAAACAAGGAAAGGAAGACGTGTGGTCACTTACGAATAGGTTACTCAAAGAAAAGTCCACCCCAACACCACCGTCCACGCTACATCTGGGAAACAACGTGTACACCAGCTCAAGCGAAGAGTCAGCGGAAGCCCTGCTGGAAAAGTTCTTCCCAGATGACACCACAGACGATCACATCCACAAGAATACCAGGAGCATAGCACAACAGATCCCTAACACAGATAACGACCATCCATTCCAAGAAGCAGAAATCATCGACAGCATAAAAGAAATGAACCCGAAGAAAGCCCCCGGCATTGACCATCTCACCTCAGACATCTGCCAACAGTTCATCCTCGACCACACTACACTGTTCACCAAACTAATAAACAGATGCATGCAAATCTCCCACTTCCCCACACCCTGGAAAATTGCATTCGTAAAAATAATTAATAAACCCAACAAAATAGACAACACAGACATCAACTCCCTCAGACTAATAGGCCTGATCAATGTTTTTGGCAAACTATTTGAAAAACTACTAGCTAAAAGACTGGTCCACCACATGACCATAAATAAGCACTCTAGCAACTTGCAATTTGGGTTTAAACAGCAAACCAGCACAACAGATGCCCTACGCAGAGCCGTCGGCCTCATGAAAGACGCCAAAAACCGAAAAAAGTTAGTAGTCGCAGTTTCACTCGATATCAAAGGAGCGTTCGACCACGCGTGGTGGCCTGCATTGCTGAGCAGATTAAATAAAATCCGATGCCCCGCCAATCTATACCGAATCACGCAAAGTTACCTGACCAACAGAACAGCAACTCTAAAATACGCAGATGCAACCGCCAATAAAACACTAACTAGAGGATGTGTTCAGGGATCAGTATTAGGACCAATCTTTTGGAACACGATCATGGACGAACTGCTCGAAAAAACATTACCCATCGGATGCCATATACAGGCTTATGCAGACGACGTGCTGCTTATAGTCTCCGCCGACTCAGTTAAAGACCTCGAACACGCCGCTAACTCAGCACTTAAAATAATAACCAATTGGGGAGAAGAAAATAAGCTCACATTCGGTCCCCAAAAAACACAAATCTTATCGTGCACCCCAAAAGCCAAAAAAGCCAATATCCACATGAACAATAGCCAAATTAAATTCAGCGACCAAATAAAACTACTAGGAGTCACCATCGACCAACACTTCAAATTCATAAAGCACTCGCAGATTATCATCGCCAAAGCACAAAAAATTTATCAAAAACTTACCAAAATCATCAGACCCACTTGGGGCATCCACTCGGAGAACGTAGAAATAATATATAGAAACGTTATCGAACCAATCATAACATATGCCGCGGAGATATGGGGGACCGCATGTAACTACCAAAGAGTAACAAAAGCGCTCAGAGCACTACAGAGAGGCTTCGCAATAAAAGCCATAAGAGGTTTCCGCACAATCTCCACCGCAGCGGCAATCGCGCTCGCCGACTTTACGCCACTAGATATTAAAATCAAGGAAATAGCAGATATTCAGAACACAAAATTCCACCAAACCTCCAAATACTTACCAGACGACATCCAGTTAGACAAACCAATACACCCATCCCAGCTCCCACACCCCAGCATCAGAACCACCATAGAATACAAGAAACTAACAACAAACGAAGAAATAGATCAACACTGTAAACAAGATGACACAATCATATACACAGACGGCAGCAAACATGAAGGTGGAGTCGGCGCAGCCGTAGTCATCCATCACCCGAACGGACGAAAGACCATCAAACGCCTCAAACTCCATAGCAGCTGCTCAGTATTCCAAGCTGAGTGCCTAGCTATAGAGAAGGCGTGCTCACTATGCGATGACAAAAAATCGACAAACATCTGCATCCTCACCGACTCGATGTCAGCACTACAAGAACTCACAAACCGCAATAGCCTAAACTCCATTATTAACAACATCCACCAACACATCAGTCGCATCCGCAAAACCAGAAACATCAACTTCTTCTGGACCAAAGCTCACCACGGACTCACAGGCAACGAAGAAGCAGACACAGAAGCCAAGAGAGCAGCAAACTTACACAAACAGCCCGACTACCATAAATTCCCCATAAGCCACTTCAAACACGCAAGGCGCAAGGAATCAGAAGCACTAAGCAATGAAGCATACATCGCACAAAACACCGCTCAACACCTCAAAAAATGGCTGCCCAATACAGATCAAATCAAAGCCCTAAGAAAAGTCATGACTCCGAACTTCGCATTAACTCAAATCTTAACAGGACACGGATACCACAAAGAATACCTATATAAATATAAAATTGTTGACAATGACAAATGCCCATGTGACAACACTACAACACAAACAATAGACCATCTCCTTCAAAGCTGCCCACAATTCTCTCAAGCTAGATTAAAACACGAAACCGTATGCTCCATCATCAACATCGAACCGTACAACTTAAACCAGATTATAGGCGAAGAAGAAGCACAAAGTACCTTCCAATCGTTCACAGCACAAATAATCAACAGTCTCAAGAAATTCAACAACACGTAGAGAGAAAAAAAAAAAAATTATATATATACAATAAGCATTAAGTATATATAGGTCTATGATATAAAAATATATATAAAACTTCATAAAGAAGTAAAGTCAGAAATTAAAAGATAATTCGCCGAAAACAAAACACTAAGTTCTAAAAATTCTAAAGCCGCCCGTATTCCTCGCGGGGACTTTAGAATATGACTAAAGCCAAAAAAAAAAAAAAAAACCTAACCTAACCTAACCTAACCTAACCTAACCTAACCTAACCTAACCTAGCCTAACCTAACCTAACCTATCCTAACCTAACCTAACCTAACCTAACCTAACCTAACCTAACCTAACCTAACCTAACCTAACCTAACCTAACCTAACCTAACCTAACCTAACCTAACCTAACCTAACCTAACCTAACCTAACCTAACCTGACCTAACCTAGCCTAACCTAACCTAACCTAACCTAACCTAACCTAACCTAACCTAACCTAACCTAACCTAACCTAACCTAACCTAACCTAACCTAACCTAACCTAACCTAACCTAACCTAACCTAACCTAACCTAACCTAAACCCCTCCCAACCTAAACCCCTCCCAACCTAAACCCCTCCCAACCTAAACCCCTCCCAACCTAAACCCCTCCCAACCTAAACCCCTCCCTCGAACCCGGGTGTTATCCCGTTCATATTATGCAAGTCAGTGAACGTAACCATAGCTCGTTTTAAAAACAGAATAGCGACATCTATTGACACCTAAATACACAGATGATCATATACAGATGAATATTATACACAGATGAATTGTATACACAGATGAATTGTATACACAGATGAATTGTATACACAGATGAATTGTATACACAGATGAATTGTATACACAGATGATTGTATACACAGATGATTATTATACACAGATGAGCGACATTATTGATATCTTAATACAATGAGACCATTTTGTTTGTAAATTTTTATAGAGATCCTCCAATAGTAGTATGGATAAGATTTTTTTTTTTTCTTGGAAGTGTCTAGACTTAATTAGTTCATTGTACCATTATGTCATCATCATGTCAACATCAATATCTGCTATTTATTTCCTTATGCTTGCCAGTCTCTCATTTGAATGATGATCTGAAACAATGATGTCAGTTTTGTTGTCATAAACATCCACATGTGGGGTTTGTGGCCCTTGATAGAAGATTACAAGATGTGAATATTTTGTAGCAATTAAAGAGAGATAGAAAAAAAAAAGGATTTCACCTTACGTGACTACTAACGCCATCTCTCGTGAAATTGTAGGCTAGTGGTTGTAGTAACAAATTGTACATAGGTATTAAGCAAATAACGGACAATCATAAAAAAAAAAAAACAACAAGTTTTGAGTTTGAAAACCGCGTGGTATGGCAACTGGGTACACATACTGGCTGCGCAGTGCAGCCAACCAATCAATGTCTCGTAATTTTTCTGAGTGAAATCAGATGTTAATATTGTCTGTGTGAACAGTTCTTAACTCCTTAGGCAGAGGTGTAACACAACAAGAAAATATTTTTCATATAAATTAACTTAAGCTTTTACTTTTTTGTATGTACTGCTTTAGAGTTATTATTAATAAACAAATATATACTCTCTTGTCCTACACTATGAAGCTTTTGTTCATACAAAGACTTGTGCTGACAATATCTGCAGGTGTTAGTTAACCACATCCCACCCACCAAGTCCCTCACAGTTCCTTCTCAAGGCTATTGTGGTGTATATTGTATGTTCGTTCCTATGTTTGCCACCATGGACTGCCAAACACAATATCAATTATAACCTGAAAAAAAAAAAGAAAAAATATATCATACTTCGTTTAATTAAAGTTGTAACCATCATGAACGGTGATTAAAACCCTGGTGATCAGGACATGTAGTGTATCAATGCTAGTAATTGTTAGCTTTGCTCAAGTACAAGCAATAATTTATTACTCTGTAAATATAGGGACATAGCTACATAGTTTTCGGTATATATCTGTCATTGTTTTGCTACACAGCACAATACTTGTATTTGTTGTATAACATATAATAAAATGGAAAAAGGGCTTTTCTGTGGTTGCCCCATTTTATTCATGGTGAAGATTATATAAGGCAGGTTCTCAGATAAAAATCAAATTATTACATAGACGGTCTATGCCAAGGATTTTTTTTATACACTTTTTATTTGTTTCTAGCATTGTGAAATGTGAAATGCTTCATTAAAATAATTATTTTCTATGCAGGAAAAATATCATACATTACTATATTTCATACATATCAACTCATCCTCTCTCTCTTTACATTCTAGTCTCTTCAATTACATTCCTGATTCAATCAGACATCAATTACTAGGTGAGTTTCTCAATTTATTTGTTTATCAAAATAATAATAATAAATAAATACCTGGGACAATTCCACACAAATTGACCCAGTCCCAAATTAACTAGACAACGATATATTTACTTATATAGATAGACCTACCTGTTTGGTAAAGCGTCAACATATAGCTAAGTTCTTGTTCATGGTTTATTCATGCCAGGACTACATAAAATGTCCACCTGCTAGCATACTATAATAACAGTATATTAATTTGAAGATTCCGTCAGACACCTCAACCTCTCATAGCCATACCAATGCATTGTGTCCTGTGTCGACTGTCGTGAGCCACTCCACTTTCAAGCGCTGATGAGGGCGGCACACTCGCATTAGGGCCGCAATCAATATTTTATACATACCATGTATGAAACAAATTCAAAGCCTTCTAGCGCTTATTGAGCTCAGCCTCTCGGAGGAAAACATGCTTAACTAGATGTGAATGCCACAGGCACTTCCGAAATAACCTAATAATTTAAAATTATTACAAAAATCACACAGGATCCATCCATTACTCACGCGCCGACATTTGCAATGAAAGTGTTGCTATACTCAATGCTGTAAACAATAATAAGATCCCCATGATCTTTATAAGATAAATCTGTATATAATGAAGTCTCTTCCGCTTATATCATTTACGGACGGCGACGGTATTGGAGAGAATTCCATTTGAAAAAAGACAGAAAAAAATAAATTCCAGGAGATTTGTAAGCAAGATGCCTATTGAAAGCGCGTAGGATACTCTCAATTCTTAATTTTTACTAAAATAGATAAAACTTTAATAGTACTCAAATTTGTATCTAGGTATTTGCTATTTGGTTTCCTAATCCTAATTTCTTACCTTGAAATTTTATAATAAGGAACATTGCCTTTGATTTTTAGTTTTGACTTGGTTTTTTTTATTCATATAATAGTTTTTTTGCAAAAATCGATAAATTTTTAGTAAAATCGATTAAGCTTGAATAAAGAAACGTCGATTTTTATTTAATCGATCTTTTTCCAATAAACTCACATCCCTAGATGGCGGTTATGAGTACGATACTTTTTTTTTCGAAACTACTCATGAGTACAGTATCGATTCTTTCTATTCGATACCGTGTCCCTATGGCGGTGGTGTTTTCTACATCATTAACTAAAAATCACAGATTTTGGATCTGTTGGGAGATTGATGAGCGATATGTTATGAGCGACAATTAAATGGGCGATATGTAATGTACACAGAGGATCCCAATGAGGTTTTATCTATAGAGCAATGACTAATGAGGTTTTTTCTATAGAGACGTTTTACTTGAATATGTATAAACATGGCAAATTTTATGCTATACCTATAGCTACTATATACATATAGCTACAATACTCAACTCACACAACGGCATTACGCACACTGATTAGATTAAAAGAACACGAAGTATATGAATCCTAGTTGTCAGAAAGGGATAACAGCACTGCCACGTGCCACTATGTCGAGCTCTCTTTCGCTCTTAAACGTAACGCGCTACTTGTCTCGTTCGCGCGAGTGGCGAAGTGGCATCGTCGCAGGAGTTAATTCAGATTAAAATGTAATGTTTAATTTTCGTATTTTTGATAGATAAAACAAATTTGATAGATAAAGCTTGTGTTGAGTTAGCCAAGCCGAGCGCGGTAAGACGTATCTATTCTTTTTTACATCAATGGAGGATCTCTATTGCGAGATTTAATCTGATGTATAGCGACTTCTTGGGTAACAAAAATATTATAAATATATGTTCCATACAATGTCTCTCTCCGTGGTCTCTTAACATCCACCACCAATCTAATATCAACAGATATAATAATCATGATAATAATAATCTGGAACCTTATACAAATCATGAATCCCCGACACTTCGACTGGACGATGTATGTACCCAGCCGCGGCGGCGCGCGCCCAGAATAGCTCGGGCGGCGGGCGGCGCTGTGGGCGGCTGCGCAGGGACGGATTGCGTGTTCATATATTTTTCTTTCACTATAATTATATGTATATCCTCACGCCTTCTCACAAGGGTCCCCGAAGGGGTAGGCAGAGGTGTATAGATAATACCCACACGCCCACTTTCCGCCAGAGATATATTTTAGGTGCCAACGTGACAGATGGCGAGTCTATCGCCGTTACTCAAGCACAACTATACATACGCCTTTGAATGTCTTCTCAGACGTATGCGGGTTTCCTCTCGATGTTTTCCTTCACCGTAAAGCTCGTGGTGACTAATCACTGTAAATAGGTTCAGAAAATTCAAAATCATTGGTACAGTCGGGGTTCGGACTTGCTGGCAACACTAAGGTTCTGGTATCCGAAAGAGATGAACAAGTGGCCGAGTGTATTATTTCGGTACATGGGCAAATTCTAGAGCAAGTGAATGAATTTGTATATCTAGGAAGCATGTTCACACGAGATGGAAAGTATGAAAAAGATATTGAAAGAAGGATAACTGCCGGAAATAAGGTGAATGGGGCCATGTCGGCGTTGATGGGCAGTAAAAGTCTGAGCAAGAATGCTCGAGTAGCCGACCAGAACGGTGTGTGAATATTGGTACCTACTTTATTGTACGGCAGCGGATCCTGGGTATGTCGCCGTCTCTAGATCTCAGGTTGAATCTCCTAAAATGCTAAATCTTTTAGTTTATATCAGTCAAAGTTGTTCCAAAGCCATACAAAGCGAAAGAGACATAAGACTAGAGAGAACTTGCTCTCACTCTGCCCACCCCGTTAGGATCTCGACGTGGAGTCATAGTCACTCGATAGTGCTCGCGAGCAACAAGCCGCAAGCGACCGCGCGCATCTCTCAAGGCGCACTGAGCTCGCACACAATTGGTACCGAAGTCACTGAACAAAATCATTGAGTTGTCGCGATTTCAAATATTTTTATATAATTTGGAATGTTTATATTTTAATTAATAAAAATGAACATTAATTTATGTAATAAACAGTAATTATTTTATGGAACAAATGTGTGTATCTTTTCGTTATGCCATATCTGACACCTGCCGTAATCTGTCCTTCTATGCATACAATACATTGTTATCTGTGTATGTACTCGTATATGACTTATACAAAACAAATCCGTTGTGTCCCATCCGCCAGGCGCCCCGAGGCGGCTCACACATTTTTGTTTTAAGTTCTATTAATATTTAAATCATTAACCGCGCCTGCGCCTGAGTCCAGCCGCGCCGAGTCACCGACCTGCCAGTGTCCCCTCCCCTCCCCACCCCCCTGTCTCCGGCGGGCTGACGGCTTGAGACGCGCGCCGTCAGCCAGTGGCCAGTGGCCAGTGCTAGTGCCAGTGGCAGTGCTAGTGCCAGTGGCAGTGCCAGTGGCAGTGCCAGTGCCAGTGCCAGTGCGCGACGCGATGCGGGCCGCACAGCGCGCGCTGCTTGCTCTGCTGGCGGCGTGGGCTGCGCACGCGCAGGACGCTGTCATCGGTGGGTAGCATCAGACTAGGCTACGAGTACGAGCTCCCCCATGCATAGAGGCTATGGTGCCGGCCCTGTCAGCGTGTGGCAGCTATCGGCCCACGCGCCCTCTGTACCTAAATACGTTAATATTACGGGAATACCTACGCCATGCGCCAGGCGCCAGGCGCTATCTGGGCCGACTTGTTCTGATGAAACAAAACATCCAAATAATTATTAGATGTGTTCATCATTAGTTTATTGATAGTAATGCGTGTTTGAAGAGCTCAGTCGGTAGGAGGTCAGGTCAGCTCGACACGAGTACCCCAGGAGCAAGGCCTCCTGCCCTCGCATGGGCTGACGGCCAACGTGCCCCCACAGCGCCCTTTTCAGGTTTTTCCGAAAATTATCAAATCAAATTTAATTCATTCAGCTTCGCTAGGCTGAAACAAAAAAAAGTGGAGATGACAGTACCAATTAATTAAATATCTGCTTTCAAAGGATGCTTCCAGGCCAAATAACAATCAATTTTTTTTTTTTTATTATGGCTCCATAGATCAGACGATGATTCTGGCAGTGATATTTATATGCAATCAGGACATAAATTAACATTTTAAATATTTTCTTCATGCTGTATACACATGTAGGTACCACCATAGGGGTCAACCATCTAAGCATCGGTCAAATATGATGCTAACATATTTTAAAATGTTGACAGTTTCTGATTTCTTTGAAATTGCACGTTCTATCTATTATAGTTATAAAAAAAAAATTGCAAGATTTATTTGTATACCGCGGTGATGTACGCGTGCATCCCGCAGGCGTGGTCGAGGAGGGGCCGGAGCGCGCCGTGCAGCTGGGCGCGGCCGTGCGCGCGGCGCTGGACGGCGCGGCGTGGGACGGCGCGCCCGCCGACGGCGCGCCCGCGCCGGCCGCCGTCGAGCCCGGCGACCCGCTTTCCTTTACCGGCGCGCGTGTGCTCGCTGGGTGCCGACGGCGCGGCGGCGGCGGTGGCCGGCGGCGCGCGGCGGGCCCTCAGCCTGGCGGCGGCGGGCGCGGCGCGCGCCGGCCTGCCGCTGCTCATGGTGGACCCCGCGCCGCCCGCCGCCTCGGCCGCGTGGGAGGCGCTCGCCATGTACCCGCACCCGGACGTGTTGGCCGCGGTGAGGGGCGCGCCGGGCGGGCGGGGGCGGGCGGATCCGGGGCGGGCGGCCGCCTCACGCCGCGTGCTTGCAGGCGGGCGCCGCGCTGTGCCGCGCCAAAGGCTGGCGGCGCGCCGTGTTGCTGCACGAGGGCAGCGCTGCCGGCGCGGCGCGCCTGGCGCCCGACCCCGAGCTGCTGCAGCTGCTGGTGCGCCAGCTGCCGCCCGAGCGGGACCCCGCCCTGCTCAGGTACGGCCGCCGCCCGCGCTGGCCTCGCGCTCTGGGAACATAACGCATCCTTCGAGAGCACCGCCCGAGTGCGATGCCGTGCACCGCAACTCGAGAGGTTTCCGTGCCGCTCGCAGGAACCTGCTCCTGGTGCTGAAGAAGCAGGGCTGGGTGAACTTCGTGGTGTGGTGCTCGGCCTCGAGCAGCGTGCGCGTGCTGGAGGCGGCGCAGCGCGTGGGGCTGCTGGCCGAGCGCCACTCCTACCTGCTGCTGACGCTGGACCTGCACACGCAGCCGCTGGCCGCCTACAGCCACGGCGGCGCCAACGTCACCAGTCAGTGCCTCGCCCGAGTGATATGTTACTTCGCACCCCTGCGACACCTGCGACCCTATCGACCTCGAGTCTCGCCCGTCGGCAGGCTTGCGACTCTTCGACCCCGAGTCAGATTCGACCGCCAAGATGATGGGCGAGTGGCGCGAGCAGCTGGCGGAGACGCTCGGCAGCGCGGCGGAGGCGGGCGGGGCCGCGGCGCGGCTGCAGGCGGCGCCGCCCTCGGCGCTGGTGCTGGCGCACGTGGCCGCCCAGCTGGCCGCCCGCGCGCTGTTGCTGCTGCGCCTGCCGCGGCTGCCGGGCGCCAACTGCTCGCGCGGCGAGGGCGCCTTCCACGCCGACACGCTGCTCAACTACCTGCGCGCGGTGCGTGCTCGCCTCGCTGGGCGGTGGCGGGCGGCAGGGGCGGGCGGCGCGACGCTAACGGGCGCCCTCGCAGGACGCGTGGGGCGGCGTGTCGTGGGAGGCGGACGGCGGGCGGCGCGACGTGCAGCTGGAGGTGGTGGAGCTGGCGCGCGGCGGGCGGCTGGCGCCGGCGGGCCGCTGGGCGCGCGCCGCCCTACGCTGGACTCGTCCCGCCCAGCCCGCGCCGCCCGCGCCGCCCGACTCCATGACCAACCGCACCTTCACCGTGCTCATCGCCATCGTACGCCCCGCCACCCGCTCCCTCCGCGTCGCCTGCTCTTTGTTAACATTTCGCCGTGCTACATTCATATAATTCATTCAATAACTCGTAGAACGACCGATCGATGTCCTGACGACGCGTACTCCCCCGATAGACCCTCATTGGCCATTCGAATGACGCGACTTGTAGACGAGGGATAGACCTCCGCGTCCTCCTCAGAGTTCCGAGGAGCTCGGAGGAGTGATATTTCTGGGTAGTGAGGTTTCCGACGTTAAGTCCGGCACCGGTAGAGGCCATCGGGAGCCGGAAGGTAGTTTACTTACTTTAATTGGGAGCACGACTGACCCGGTCCGTCACCCGCGACTAGTCGAGCAGTAACCGACGGCTTCGCCGGCATGGTCCTTTTCCCCCAAGTATGCTACAAACGGTGGCGCCATTGGACGCGAAACATGGACAAACCGATGACTCATGTGTGTAAGATCAGACGCAGTGAGGTGTCAGCCTCAGCGCCGGGCTTCCCTTGCAGAGCAAGCCGTACGTGATGCGCAAGGAGTCCGCCGAGCGGCTGACCGGCAACGACCGCTACGAAGGTGACTCCCCATCCCCCCACCCCCCGTGCTCCCTTCATGTAGGTGCTCGTTCTGTCTCTATACTAACTCTAATGGGATGCGTTGCAGGGTTCTGCATCGAGCTGATCGAGCGGCTGGCGCAGCTGCTGAGCTTCAACTACACGCTCGTGGAGTCGGAGGGCTCGTACGGCACCTACAACAACGCCACGGGCCAGTGGGACGGCATGATGCGGCGCCTCATGGACGAGCAAGTGGGTCCCGGCGCCCCATGGCCCGCGGCCCCAGGCCTGCCTCACGCCGCGCTCTGTGCAGGACATCGACTTCGCCACCACCGACCTCACCATCACGGCGGAACGCGAGAGTGCCGTGGACTTCACCACGCCCTTCATGAACCTCGGCATCAGCATCCTGTTCCAGACGCCTAAGGCGCCCGAGCCGCAGCTGTTCGCTTTCCTGCTGCCCTTCTCTAACGAAGTGAGCCTCCGCCCACACCACAACCACCCATATAATTCGTTCATTTAAGAGCACACACCACAACAATACAATGAGTGGTAAGGTGCGTGCAATGTCCGCCTCGCGCAGGTGTGGCTGTGCCTGGGCTTCGCGTACCTCGGCACGTCGCTGCTGCTGTACGTGGTGGGGCGGCTGTGCCACGAGGAGTGGCAGAACCCCTACCCCTGCATAGAGGACCCGCCCGCCCTCGAGAACCAGTTCACGCTGGCCAACGCGCTCTGGTTCAACCTCGGCGCCGTGCTGCTGCAGGGCTCCGAGATAGCGCCCGTGTGCGTCCTCACTACTCTCCCACTAAATACCCCCTCCCCCCCCCCCCCACCCCCCACACCCCCAAGCCCCCCAGGACAACGGCAGCAGTGCTCGTTCGTTGCAGGGCCTACAGCACGCGGGCGGTCGCCAGCGTGTGGTGGCTGTTCGCGCTGGTCATCACCAGCTCGTACACGGCCAACCTGGCCACGCTGCTCGCAAAGAAGACCAGCGACCAGGTGATCACCAGCGTCGAGGATTTGGCCAACAACGACCTCGGCATCAACTACGGAGCCAAGGCTGGCGGGTCCACCTACACATTCTTCCAGGTGATACTTCTCGCGACCACATTACGATGCATACGAGTAGATGTGTGCCCCCCACCCCCCACCTCCCACATCGTATGACCAAGTGTATTGTTCTTATGCAGAACTCGAAGAACAACTCGCTGTACGAGAAGATGGCCACCTACATGAAGGAGCAGAGCATGCCCACCAGCAACGAGGAGGGCATACAGAAGTAACTCACACACATACCAATAGCTTCCAATGTTACACACTTCTCTAACGTCGGCTTAATATCTAACGACTTAATTGTTCACGCCTTTTGACGACGCCTGAAGGCCCCGCGCCGTGTACTGAGGCCATAGTCTCACTCGTCTGGTCTCGGCAGGGTGATGGAGGAGGAGTACGCCTTCCTGATGGAGTCCACCAGCATCGAGTACGTGATAGAGCGCAACTGCAAGGTGACCATGGTGAGTAGCGCTTGGCGCCGGGTCCTCGCCCGAGCACTCGCACCTGAGCTGCGCCTGCGTTGTTGCAGGTGGGCGGCCTCCTCGACAGTAAAGGATACGGCATCGCGATGAAAAAGGGTGAGCTACTCTGCCACAGGTAGCCTACCCTATGCCTCCCTCGGCCGCGGCCAGCTGAGCCGGCGACGACTGATGTTGCAGAGTCGCAGTACCGGCAGGCCCTCAACCTGGCGCTGCTCAACCTGCAGGAGGCGGGCATCCTGCGCGAGATGAAGTACACCTGGTGGAAGGAGAAGCACGGCGGGGGCGCCTGCAAGGTGCCATACCCTCGATACCCGCCCCGTCACGGCGAGCTACCCAGCTACCCAGCTACTCAGCTACCGGCGCGGCGGGCGACAGGGGCGGCTGTAATTGGTATGCGAGACTCGCTACAATGTAATGTGTGTCGCAGGAGGCTGACGATCGCGAGAGCACAGAGCTGTCAATGCGCAACTTCGTGGGGCTGTTCCTGGTGCTGGTGGTGGGCTGCGCGCTGGGCGTGCTGGTGGGTGGTGGCGAGGGTTGTGACGTGGGGCGGGCGCGAGTGACCAGGGCGCGTGGGCGTGTGTGGCAGGTGTCGTGCTGTGACCTGGCGTGGGCGGCGGCGCGGCGGCCGCGGGACCCGACGCAGCCCTTCACGCGCCGCTTCTGGGACGAGCTGCGCTTCGTGTTCCGCTTCCATCAGTCCGTCAAACCACTGCAGGTAACTGCCGCCCGCTGCCACCTTGGGACATTACTACTGGCTTCGTACTGTCGCTGGGGAGGGGCGAGAATAACGTTTACGTAGTCGGTGTCGTGGAAAACACGGGGCGGTGAAGTGTCTCTTGTGGTTTGCCAGGGGACGCTGAGCGAGTCGTCGAGTGACTCCTCGCGCTCGGAAATCGGGTCGGGCTCGGAGGCGCCCGAGGACGGGGAGGGGCGAGAGGAGTCGCGGAGACCCAGCGGGCAGGAGAGGGCCAGCGAGAGCAGGAGGGCCAGCGACGGAAGGAGAGCCAGCAACGGGCGGAGGGCCAGCGACGGGCGGAGGGCTAGTGACGGGCGGAAGAGCAGCTCCAGGCGGCGGCGGGCGAGGCCCGAGCGCGAGTCCAGCGCGAGCTAGGCCTGGCCTCGGCCCGCCCTCCGCGAGTCCAGCGCGATCTAGGCCTGGCCTCGGCCCGCCCTCCGCGAGTCCAGCGCGAGCTAGGCCTGGCCTCGGCCCGCCCTCCGCGAGTCCAGCGCGAGCTAGGCCTGGCCTCGGCCCGCCCTCCGCGAGTCCAGCGCGAGCTAGGCCTGGCCTCGGCCCGCCCTCCGCGAGTCCAGCGCGAGCTAGGCCTGGCCTCGGCCCGCCCTCCGCGAGTCCAGCGCGAGCTAGGCCTGGCCTCGGCCCGCCCTCCGCGAGTCCAGCGCGGGCTAGGCCTGGCCTCGGCCCGCCCTCCGCGAGTCCAGCGCGAGCTAGGCCTGGCCTCGGCCCGCCCTCCGCGAGTCCAGCGCGAGCTAGGCCTGGCCTCGGCCCGCCCTCCGCGAGTCCAGCGCGAGCTAGGCCTGGCCTCGGCCCGCCCTCCGCTGGAGTATTATTTCTTATAATCTCTTTATCTTCTCGTTTTTTAAATGTCATCAATTCTAGATCAAGTGAATGAAATTGTATATCAAGGAAACATGTTCACACGGGTATAAAATCTGTTTAATTGCTCCAATACTTATCAAATCTTCTTCAAATACCTCAATAGTGTTCCCCGCATCCAGCCGAGACTAACGGCACCCACTTCTCCTGAAAATAAACATTTTTTTCATGAAAATTATGAAATAATGACAAACTGAAAATGGACATTATAGAGGCAATGAAAACAGAACTGGACAACATCAAAGATGAAACAAGAGAGATCAAAGAGCTCATAAAGACCTCCCAAGAGAGTACCCCTACAAAATAATATATATAATATAAAAATACTAGGCATACAAAATATTTAAAATTAGATAATATTACATATAACATTATTACGAAAATAATTATTGAATACCGAGTCTATGCAATTACTCATATAACATATCAATGGCTTTCCAAATAAACATATTGTTGGAACAGTTTCCTTATGTGGCGGCACTACACTGTATTACATATAACTTTCATAAAATTATTAAAACTTATCGACTCTTATTGTGACTTGAATAGACTGATGAATGTGGACGAAGCGAAAGAGGTATGTAAGTCTAGGGAGAACTGGCGCTCTATACTCTCTGCCTATCTGTACTCGCCGTGACGATATGTATGTATGTATGTGTGTAATAGTGTTCGTAAAAATAATATTATCTCACGCCTTCCCACATGGGTCCCCGAAGGGGTAGGCAGAGGTGTATAGGTAATACCCACACACCCACTTTCCGCCAGAGGTATATTACGTGCCAACGTGACAGGTGGCGAGTCCATCGCCGTTACTCAAGCACGACTATACATACGCCTTTGAATTTC
>JACCPG010007591.1:0-19642 GCA_016069955.1 Drepana arcuata
CTTTTTACGTGCTGGCAACATTTTACTTTGTCGTGCCGCGCACGTTATTTATAACCGCCTAAGAGATTGTGCGGCTACCCACAGTGGTTTCGTGAAATTGATATATTGACAAATTATTGAGGCCAGAAAGGGATTTATAAGGCGTTATCCACTTATATGTGTGTATGAAAGACCATTGTATAATAAATTTATTTTAAAATCTTAATGATTGCTTTCTTTTGGCTCAATTCGCAAGTTGATCGTGAAAATCTATTCTTCGCTACCATGGCAAATTAGATAAATCTTTTAGCCGTCCGAAATATAATAACTCCTTTCGTCTTATAAGCTTGGTGTCTTCCCTTCAAGCATGACTACCATATATATACATACTTATTTTCATTTTTTCTCAAATTTATGCGGATAACCTGAATGTGATAAATCTCTGTACTTACATACATATCGTCAAGTACCTCACAGGATAGTTAGAGCGAGAAGAGAGTCAGTTCTCTCAAAACTTGCCGACCATCTTGACTTCGCAGGTAACTTCGTTAACCAATCGTCCACAGCGCCTTTTAATAATACACATTAATAAAATAATAAACTTAATCGGATAAACTTTTCAATTTATGACTATCAATACAGTTATCACATAGGAATTTTATCAGTAATTAATTCATTAATACATCTCCTATCTATGGAGAAAAGTCTGATATATAGAGAGGAACTTAAAATGTTAATGGGGCATAATTAACGAGCGCTACGAATTATTGATTCTCATAATATATCATAAAACATTATCTATATTGTATTGATTAGCATAAAGCAACACATTAATTAATTAAATCAATAACATTTCTCTAACAATTATATTTTGTCTCGTTATAATTGACACCTTCAAAGTAATAAATTTCGGTTAAACTTGACGAATTGTTGTTGATCTTATGTTTGAGTGTTGATCGTTAGAATTGGGGTGTTCGTAAATTAGTCGTGATATGTTTTCGAAGGTGAGAAATATAGCTCAATCAATTTCTTTTATGGATTTTTCAAACGGGTCACATTGCAGTCCTAACCAGTTTTGTAGGTGTCATAAAACAAACATTTGGTATTTAATTATGTTTAGTGTATTTAATAAATTTTTATGTATAATTAGTGATTTATTGAGTTTGACAAATTAACACGATCCTTCCGATCCGATTCGGACCTAATTATACAACAGGAGTCGTGGTTGCCGAAGCCCTGTGGTCTGTACAAATGTATATTCTGACTTTTCTTAGGTGGTGTAGTGGCATGGCATGGTAGTGGCTACCACGAGTGGTCCGTGGTAGTTCCACAATGGTAGAAGAAAAACATTCTTAGAAAAATTTGCGATGATTTTTCATGCAACTACGAGACTGCAACGAGACGAGTTATACTATAAAGAGTGTAAATAAAGATTTATGCTCAAACTTGTGAGGAGTTTTCCTCTTTTACGCATGAACTACTGAATGGAATTCGATGAGGTTTAGGTACAGATGTTTTGCTGGAAAAAAACACTTCATAAGAATTCAAGCTTTGTGCAGGTGAAACCGCGAGGCACAGCTAATGTGTGTTTAATAAAATAAACCTAATCATAATCAAAATACTTTATTTTGTAGTTTTCAATAATTTTATGGTATTTCGCAGCGCTATTACCTGTGAATATTTATTTTTATTGATTATCTCGGGTGGTCAGATGCTAACGAGGGCAAATTTATGTTTATCCGCGTCGAGGCCACCCAAATGTTACATATATTACATCGCGCCTTCTGAATTTATTTGCATGTAACTTTCAATAGATGCTTTGACGCTTTGAGGTAGAAAAAACTAAGTTGACATCTATTTAAGGAAACATATAAATCGTGCCTTATGAATGTGACTGATTATTGATTTTTATTGATTACATTTTTTTATTGACTGTCAGGATTTAATGTGTTAGCGAGAAGTTAATACACAAAATTATTATTAATTATTTATAGAATATATCGTTCAAATTGGATATATATACTGTAAATATGGTTTAAAACGAAAATTGATATAGCTCATGCTGTCTGCAATAATGCAGATTTCGACATATTCATTTCATTCATCAAACATTTTCGCAATTTAATATCTAATCTTAGATAATCTAGATAATCTTAATACCTACGAAGTACCAAAATGGTTAATAACAAGAGCCAATATATCTTGACAAATGTTGGACCAACATAGCCAACGGCAATAGTCCTTATAATTTCAACATTGGCCGAATTTTCAACGTCGCCGTGCTATTGGCATGGCCAGTGATTTATCCCGCCAACCCCCGGAATGAATAAAGAACCCGCCATTTGTCTCTATCCTTTATGGTAAATGGAAGATTTAGGAGCTTTTATTTACTGGCCTTCGGGCACTTGAAGGGAAGAAGTTTTTTTAAGCAGCGCAGATAATAAATAGCTATATATTTTCTATGCTCCCATCACAGAACAAGTAGACCTAATGTAGGTTAAATATAAGTTAGTATTATACATTTTCGAATTTTAAAAATATGGAAGTTCTAGGATGTATTGATATTGGTGATAGGGATACGATTTTTTTTGTTATATTTTTACGGTATTTTCTGAAATCCATAAAAAGGTTAACGTAAATACAACCGGTTAACGCCGGAGAATATTATGAGTATCTTGTAATTGCCCATAAATTCAAAATCAATAAAAAAAGGTGTCCTATTTACTTCGCCAGTACGAAGTGCTCGTAATCTTGCAAATATCGTATCCTGTCGAGATTTTCTAATGTCAGATTTATTTTTGCAAATTCTTGCAGAAACACTTTTACCTATAACCCTTGAGGATTTTTATGGAAAGACGTGACTTTTCGTACGCCATGTATATAACCATTAAAGAAACATTAAAATCCCCTACAATAAGACTAGACATTAATAACAGAGTGAAAATATCGTTCGCATACCAAAACTACTTCCCCGCCAAAAAACAAGAGGAAACCATTTTCGTCGAACAAAAAGTATTTCCTCCGCAAGATTTATTGGTACCTCACTCACACTGCCCTAAAATATACGATAAAATGCGTGAAATGGACTATTCGTACCCTCCAAGTGTTTAAGACATTGCTATACAGTCACATATTTTTTTATCGCTCAATTAATCCATTTCCGAACGGATTTTTTTGTTTCCAGATCGAAACAAATGAGTTTGAATTTGGAATCTTTATGGTAATTAATAAATTAATTAATCTTAATGGCCAAGCCGTTTCTATTTTTAAATATCGTTCGTTTTGTGAATTTTCACAAACGTACATAATATTATAGAGAGAATATTTTTGCGTTTTGACAAAAATTGAAATGGAAATAAAAAAAACCAATAAAGTAAAAGCTTTTGAGAGGTCCTTCACTTGACATTCCTATCACGTCCACTCTGTCGCCGTGCCTATGCTGAAATTGATATACTCACTCCTGTGCACAAAGTTATAACATACTGTATTCAATACAGTTAAGGTCCAATTTAGTTTATCTTTGCGGCAAATGTAACCGTTTGAAAATATACGCGGCCAATGTTACTTGACCGTAGAAGCCGTGTATTGAATATAATAAGAAGGGTCTGTTTGCAACTGGCACTATCGCTCTTAAACATTGTGCATTCTACAGACTCCTGACCGCCTGGTACTAATTGTCTGTTATTTATATAGAATACTAGCTGTCCCGCCCAGCTTCGCCCGGGTGAAATAGGTAAAAAACATGTTTTTCAACTATTGTTTCCATAGGGGAAGCAACAGTTTAAAAACATGTATAACTCCCCCGCGCGTTCCACCTTGGGGGTGGAGTTTCATAAAATCCATTCTTAGCATTGTTCTTAGCTGACTTCTACACTCCTACCAAATTTCAAGTCAATCGGCCTTATAGTTCCTGAGATTTCGTGATGAGTGAGTTTAAAAATGGGATCTCCTATATATATATATATATATATATATAGAAGATTATAATGGATGGTGGATTCCAGAAGTAATAAAAATAGAAGTTATAAATTAGAATTTTTTTTTCTAAGTACTTCTTTTATAGTGCTATCACATTAACTCCACTCATCTTTTTCTTCTCATATTTTTCTTAATATAATATATCCTCACGCCTTCCACAAGGGTCCCCGAAGGGGTAGGCAGAGGTGTATAGGTAATACCCACACACCCATTTTCCGCCAGAGGTATTACATACGCCTTTTGAATTTCTTCTCAGACGTAGGCAGGTTACCGTAAAGCTCGTGGTGTGACTAATCACTGTACTTAAGTTCAGAAAAACTCATTGGTACAGCCGGGATTCGAACTTGCGACCTTTGCGTCGCAGGCAACTGCTCGAACCACTCGGCCACCACGGCTCTATTATATATTTTTCTTCTTACTGAGAATTAAATATTATAGGCGTGGTGGCGTGGTTCGAGTAGTTGCCTGCAATACAAATATTGCCAGTTCGCATTCCGAATGTACCAAAGAGTTTTTCTGAACTTAAGTACAGTGATTAGTCACACCACGAGCTTTACTGTGAAGGAAAATATCAAGAGGAAACCTGGACACGTTTAAGTAATAAATCAAAGGCGTATGTTTAGTCGAGCTTGAGTTGTGACGATGGCCCGCCATCTGTAACGTTGGCACCTAAAATATATATTTGTACCTGTACAGCTCTGCCTAGCCCTTCGGGGGTCCTGGCGGGAAGGCATGAGGATATTATGATTTCTATCTTTAAGTAGTAGTTAATTGAAAAAATATATGTAAATTAGTAAAAAAAATACTAAATGCAAATAGGGATCTTCAATATACCCTTTTTAGTTTATATAACAGGCCAATAAGACATTTGCATGTGTTTAAAAAACCCCAACCGAACCCGAGTGCTACAATTGTATATTAGCAACGTTGTACTATACAATAGATTTTGTTCAAAGATATACATCGCAACATAACGTAGGCGGTATTATGGGCGTGCCCTCTGTGATATATGATGCGGCTGAGAGGCGATTGTATCGCTTTAATTAATTAACATAATATATACATATCAATATATTATACATATTTATATTATTATAACTTCCTAAATGTATATATTCGCAATACAAATATCTACTGCGTGCTTTAAATAGATTTTCTTAAATAGTATCTTGGACAGTTTGTGTCAATGTTTGTTTCTCATACACGTAATAACTACTGAACGGAATTGGATGAAATTTGGCAAATAGATAGATTATTAGATGGATTAACACATGTTTTATTCAGGAAACAAAATGTTTGTTGAAATCAAATTATACGCGGGAGAAATGGCAGAGAACCGCTCGAATGGTCGCTCTTCTCCAAGGAAACGACCAACCCGAACCGTGCACCTTTTTCGACGTTTTATAAGTGCCCACCTAGGCCTATGTGAAATAAGAATATTTTGATTTAATTGATTGATTCGATTTTAATTAAACATATCGTTAATAGGTTTTGATTCTTCTGATCAAAATGTATGTCGAGAAAATAGAAGTAAAGAAAATAAATACATATTTTATTGAATGTGTACTAGAGAAAACTGTAATGACTAAGAGAAAAGCTAAAGATGTTTGCTTCTCACTGGTACCGTAGTAACATACATATCATCACGCCGATTCCCTAACGGGGTAGGCAGAGAGTATAGAGCGCCAGTTCTCTCTAGACTTGCATACCTCTTTCGCTTCGTCCACATTCATCAGTCTTAACAAGTCATAGTAACATATTATTATAGTTAAACTTTATTCACCACTAGTGGCCCGTCCCGGCTTCGCACGGGTGGACATTTATTTTTTAAACATATACGCATATATTTTTTTCTTGCAATTAAAATAACCTATATTAATCAGTGATAATGTAGCATTCAAATGGTGAAAGAATTTTATAAATCGGTCCAGTATTTTTTGAGCCAATTCCTTACAAACATACTTACATACAAATCTTTCCTCTTTATAATAGGTATATCGTTGTCAGTTGTCTAGATCCCATAGTGTAAGCATTACTTTTTTTGTCTCTGGTAACGTGAGTTTCGGGAACTTTCACTCCACCGAGAGGCGAGACCAGCCTCCTCGTCCCAATTGTGATATTTTAGAAATTAATTCTTTAAAGTCCAAATCAATTGATTTCGTTGGTCTGAAACAACCCGTATCATATTCCACGAAACTACTATCGTGTAATTCATGACAAATTGACATTTAAATTGTTCGTCACGTTTTGTCACGGCCTTAAGTATTGTCACGAGCACTTGGCAACGGTTTACATAATTTTGAAATTTTCTCACTAGAACACTTTAAGCGATGTAAATTTAAAAGATAGTTTTTTATTTCTACCGGATAATTTGTCTGAACATATATAAAAAAATTAACATACAAATAAAAATAACTCAAAATTATTTTATCCCTGGAGCCCAAGGTGGCCTGCAACATTAATATTAATTAGTGAGTTATTTCATTAAGGAGTTATAAGTTACACTATAAACTTTACGGTGAAGGAAAACATCGAGAGGAAACCTGCATACGTCTGAGAAGAAATTCATAGGCGTATGTATAGTCGTGCTTGAGTAACGGCGATGGACTCGCCATCTGTCACGTTGGCACCTAATATACCTCTGGCGGAAAGTGGTTGTGTGGGTATTACCTATACACCTCTGCCTACCCCTTCGGGGACCCTTGTGGGAAGGCGTGAGGATATGTTATATTATATAAATGAAAAGATATCTTCAAAACTTTTCACAAGTCTTGAAGGTATATCTTCATTTAACAATATTTGTGAATTTGAAGCATTTAAATTATCCTATTGCATCGTGCTTGATATATACATATTTAATTTATTTATTATTATTTATTATCTTTCGTAAAAATGATTTTTTTTCAATAAAAAGTATCCTATTTTACTTCTAATACCTCCAAGAATATGTGTACAAAGTTTTATAGTGATCTCTTAAGTAGTTTTTACGTGAAAGCGTAACAAACAAACTTAAATTCACATTTATAATATTAGTAAGATTATTGTGCTTATCATTAATATGCCCGTTTTTTTTTTGCACGTTTTTTTTTGCTTTTTTTCTTCGCTTTGGTGTCTTGGGTGATGGTTACTGTCGGTGGTGGATTTTGTAAACATATTGTCATAACTCACTACTAACCACATTCTCTGTTCTGAGCACACTTCACCAATAGTAACCCGATCACTAGCTAACCACCATTAACTGTTGGAGGGAGTCTATTGGTGATGCACCGGGCCAATCATAGCCATGTAAGTATTCTTTATTTATTTGCTTTTATCTACATAGTTATTTAGTTCTAAATGTTTTTTAACAGTACTAACTTAAAATTGTAAACTTTTTTGTTTCCTTCCTAGGTAAAGCTGCATTGAGCAAATACAAATATTATTAGTTTTTTTTTTGACAAATCAATCAAATGTCGGTAAATTGACGTCCTGTACTGTCAAACTATATTGACAAGTATGTTCAAGTATGTATTTGGAGAAAGGCTTAACTAAAAGATAAGAATTACAGTATAAAGTATTTCTTCTCGGATTAAAATTTCAAGTCGGTTAATAGCTAAATAATGTACCATCGACAATTATTTATTCATTCAGTGTTTAGTCACACCACGAGCTTTACGGTGAAGGAAAACATCGAGAGGAAACCTGCATACGTCTGAGAAGAAATTCAAAGGCGTATGTATAGTCGTGCTGGAGTAACGGCGATGGACTCGCCATCTGTCACGTTGGCACGTAATATACCTCTGGCGGAAAGTGGGTGTTGGGTATTATCTATTCACCTCTGCCTACCCCTTCGGGGACCCTTGTGGGAAGGCGTGAGGATATATATTATTTATATTTATTCATAAATAGATACCACACACACGGCCAGAACTTTTAAACTACGTTCGTTAACGAATATTCTTATTACTGTAGTGTAATAACCACGATAGTAGTAGAATAAATTAACACCATCAAATCGGTAGCCCTGCGATGCCGCCATGGGTCAGATCTGCCCCAAAGGGAAGGGCTAATAAGTGAAACGGAGATTTATGAGTGCACAGATATGCAAATAGAAATTTGCGGTCCCCCGCCGATAAAAAGACGCAGGTCCCCGCGGGCCCTGTTTGCACAACTGTCGAGGGTTGACGGGTCCGGATTCTATTCGGAGCGTAGAGATGTTACGAATCTTATATAATACCATAGCAATCATACAAACATATCATCACAGCGAGTCCCTAACGGAGTAGGCATAGAGTATAGAGCGCCAGTTCTCTCTAGACTTACATATCTCTTTCGCTTCGTCCATACTATCAGTCTCTTCATACATGCTCGTCGTCGTTCCCATCCTTGAGCGTCGAATTTTAAGCAACTTGCAGGATAAGAGTAATAATAACGATACTACGACGAGCATGTATGAAGAGACTGATGAATGTGGACGAAGCGAAAGAGGTATGTAAGTCTAGAGAGAACTGGCGCTCTATACTCTCTGCCTACCCCGTTAGGGACTTGGCGTGATGATATGTATGTATGTATAACGATACTAAAACATTTTTTCTTCAATAGAAAAATGATTATATTAAACCGCGGTTGCTGAGTTCGATCAGTTGCAACGCAATGATCGCAAGTTCGAATCACGACTGTATTAATCAGGTTTCCGAACTTAAGTACAGTGATTAATAACATCACGAGAAAACATCGAGAGATAATTTTAGCACTAACGTTAGCACCTAAAATACATCTTTGGCGGAAAATTGGTGTAAGAAGACGAAAAGAGCATGTGTTGATAAGCATATATATATTTCTTTACGCCTTCCCTCAGGGTCACCGAAGAGGTAGGCAGAGGTGCATAGGTACCCATTTAATACACCATACAATAAGAATAAACCTCTTTATTCTTAATCTTTTTAATATATAAGCATTAACATCATTATATCTGGTACCAGGTGTGCAAATTTGCAATTACAAAGGGTTACCTACGTGAAAAGTTACAAATTGATTCAGTTTTCTCATCCCACGCTCGTGGAGGGATTGCTAATTATTTGCACCGGCGGCGCGAGGTGACGTTCCTTCTAACGACGTTATGGTTATTTCATTTCAAGAAAGCGTGCAGTTATACCTTTGTGGGGGAGAAGACTGCGACGCAAAGATTGCACGTCCGAATCCCGACTGTACCAATGAGTTTTTTCTGAACTTAAGTACAGTGATTAGTCACACCACGAGCTTTACGGTGAAGGAAAACATCGAGAGGAAACCTGCATACGTCTGAGAAGAAATTCAAAGGCGTATGTATAGTCGTGCTGGAGTAACGGCGATGGACTCGCCATCTGTCACGTTGGCACCTAATATACCTCTGGCGGAAATTGGGTGTGTGGGTATTACCTATACACCTCTACCCCTTCGGGGACCCTTGTGGGAAGGCGTGAGGATATATGAGGAAGGAAACCTGCATACGATTAAAAAAGGATTCAAAGAATTAGAAAAAAACGTAGTTTAGTTTTAAAAATGGCAATGGACTCACCGTGTCACGTTGGCTGATACTCTTCTGTCTCTGTCTACTCTTGTCTGGCAGTAGGCATCCACTTTTCGCCGCAGACCTTTTTGCCATCCCTTGTTGTTTCCAATTTCGAATATACCAATAGTCTAGAGAGAACTAGCGCTCTATTCTCTCTGCCTACTCCATTACGGACTCGGGATGATATGTATGTATGTAATATACAAATGTCTTTTTATCCTTTCTTAAATATATGGCAGTCTCTTCACGATATTTTCTTTTTCTTTCCATTTTAATGTCCCCATTTACATAATATCATATTTATGGAATAATTTGAAAGCACAGAGTGCCATTTCACTCCTCTCTTACAACTCTTCAAACAAACATCTATAATACATAAACGCGAACATCAAAAGTTTTGAATGGTAATCAAAGTAAATTTCAAAATGCAAATACCAGGGAACCAGCAGACCATAGGAGACATCGCGTGTCCTCCGTGTTTGAGCGATCTTGTTTGCTCATTAAAGGTACGGAGGGAAGCGCTGTGACGTCATCCATGGCCGCGCTTCCTACTAGGAGAGTAGGAATATTATGTTGGACCAGTAAATTTATTGCTAGAGATGTTGAGGTCGGACTTAAGTAGGATTAGTTTAAGTAAGATTGAATTGACGTCGAAAGTGCAAATATATTGAACTTTCTTTTTTATTGGGTGTTGGGTATTACCTATACACCTCTGCCTACCCCTTCGGGGACCCTTGTGGGAAGGCGTGAGGATATATTATATTATTTTATTCTTTTTTATTTTCCTCATAAAAGTTCAGACACGCTTAAAGTAAGTCCTTTGATAATAACAGTCCAAGGATTTATTACAGGTGAAGGAAAACACCGAGATGAAATATGCATATTATCCTTATTAATATTATAAATGTGAATGTAAGTTTGTTTGTTACGCTTTCACGTAAAAACTACTTAACCGATCATCATAAAACTTTATCCACATATTCTTAGGGGTATTAGAAGTAACATAGGATACTTCTTATTGAAAAAAGTTTTTTTACTTAAGATAAAAAAACCGTCCAGGCCGACGAAGTCGTGGGCACAGCTAGTTGAGAATAAATTCGAATATGATTAGTTGTTCCATGTAATGAAATTACTCATTACAATAACTATCTACCAGTGGAAGTTTCGCCAAAATCGATTGAGCCGTTTTGGAGACAAGGCGGAACAAACAGACAGACAAAATAATATAGTATTTTTTTTAAATATTACTTCCGTACCTATTACACTCTAATTTTTAAATTTAGAAATCTGTTATTTCATCATCATCATATCATCACGCCGAGTCCCTAACGGGGTAGGCAGAGAGTATAGAGCGCCAGTTCTCTCTAGACTTGCATACCTCTTTCGCTTTGTCCACATTCATCAGTCTCTTCATACATGCTCGTCGGTTAATCTGTTATTATGATATTAAGAATAGACGGTTCAATGTAAATAAGTATGGATTTACTAGAATTTCAGGTAGCATGGCCGTTTCTCTACCAAAGCTGCTAACACGATCGCATTTCTAGTTCAAATTCAACCCTCTGGCGTCACTTGTTAATACTGACCGTGACATAACGAGGTGGTTGCTGCGACCACATCAATATGCATTTCAGAACAGGGACAAATTCATTTAAATCCCTGCACCCCGTATGATATCACGGCCGTCTGGTCTAGTGGTTAGATCTCCTGACTGCTAGACTTGATCAAGTTTGATTCCCGCAGAGGGCAGATATTTGTATGAAAACCAACAGTAATTTACCTAAGTCTTGGATGTCCTATGTATTTAAGTATATATCTATCTATATAAGTAAATATGTTGTTGCCCAGTTACCATAACACAAGGTTTTTTTTTATTATTTAATATATTGAGCCGTGGTGGCCGAGTGGTTCGAGCAGTTGCCTGCGACGCAAAGGTCGCGAGTTCGAATCCCGACTGTACCAATGAGTTTTTCTGAACTTAAATACAGTGATTAGTCACACCACGAGCTTTACGGTGAAGGAAAACATCGAGAGGAACCCTGCATACGTCTGAGAAGAAATTCAAAGGCGTATGTATAGTCGTGCTTGAGTAACGGCGATGGACTCGCCATCTGTCACGTTGGCACCTAATATACCTCTGGCGGAAAGTGGGTGTGTGGGTATTACCCTATACACCTCTGCCTACCCCTTCGGGGACCCTTGTGGGAAGGCGTGAGGATATATTATTATTATTATTTAATGTATTCTCTTGAATATTTATCATATTATCCTCACGCTCAGGGGTAGGCAGAGAGAATAAAGAGCCAGTTCTCCCCAGTTCTCTTTGAAGTTCCAGGTTCAGGTTTCCCTACGATGTTTTCCTTGCTATCTTGACTGACAATTACTGTGACGTTTTGATGGTAAGTCACTTTTCGTGTAGTCGTCACATTGTAAAGTTAAACATTCGCGTTACATTTGTCTGGATATAAATGAAACTAATTGTTTTACGACTAGTTTTATGAACACATTTTAATTGTGTAACACGTATGTCGGCGAACATCATACAGTTACTAAGAAATAAAATAAACCAAATTTGTACAGTCGTGCTTAAAAATCTTTGAAACTCTGAAGTCGAGAAGATAATATACTAGCCTACTATACTAGAAGATAAATTAATATACGCGTTAAATTCATATATGGTGGCGCTTCACTCCCTTGGGTTAAGTAGCATACATATCATATATCTTTATATACATATCTCTATATACATATCTTTCTTATATAATTCTATTTTGATACTTGTATTTCCCATAAAACTATTTACAGTGCAGTATTACCGGCATACTCATTCAATGCATGCGGTGTTTGCCTGTAAAAGGTTCGGCACATAGCATAAGACACTTAGATTAAGTTAATGTATATATTTGTGTTCGAATTGTTGGCAAACCTAATAAAAAATAAAAATAAAAATAAAAAAAATTCATCACGTCCCTAACGGGGTAGACAGAGAGAATAGAGTGGCAGTTATCTCTAAATTTACATACGTCTTTAGCTTTCACCACATTCATCAGTCAGTTCATACATGCTCGCCGGATACGATCTAGGTAGTTGGAATTCGGTACCAACGTAACTTCTTCACACCCTCGTAGTATGAGTGCTCTTGGGTATAGCATGATGATATATATCTCCTTGACTTCTTCAATAAGCTGGCTATCTATTTTTTTTATCGGTTCAGTAGTTGAAGAGATTACTCGCTACATATTATTACCAACTATATATATACATAGTTTACGTCTTTATAATATAAGTGAAGACTAGCTGTGACCGCGACTTCGTCCGCGTGGAACTTTACAAAAATAATATTATAAAATAAAAGTAGTTTAAGTTATTTCATTTTATATTAGCTATCTGCCAATGAAAGTCCCGTTAAAATCGGCTCAGCCGTTTCAGAGATTAGCCTGACAAACAGACTGACAGACAGAAAATATTTAAAAACATCTATTAAGTTATATGTACCGTGTATGTACATGCATATGCATTTAGTAAAAAGCGGTTATTTTAGTATTACAAACAAACTCGCCATCTGTCACGCTGGCACCTAATATCTGGCGGAAAGTGGGTGTGTGGGTATTACCTATACTCCTCTGCCTACCCCTTCGGGGACCCTTGTGGGAAGGCGTGAGTTTGTACGTATAAATAGATAAAATGGCACGTACTATACACAAAATCAAAAGTGCTTGTGTTTCTGTGTAAGCAGTAACAAATCTTAAAGAAAAACTCACCGCGTAATGTAGGCGGTACCCTTTGACTGAGCGAAATTACAATAAAACATGCGCGGGCGCAATTCGGTGGCGGCGCCGCCAGCGACATCTGTCAGCCCGCAATTACATCGGATTTATAAGTTAATCGTTCGTTTGACGGCCGCGCTTAATACGCTGCAAAAATAATGACACGTTTTTCGGTCGTGATAGTAATTACGAACAAAAAAAAAGTAGTAATTTTCTCACGACGCGTGCGCAGTGTAGAGTTACTTGATCACTGGGTTTCGTGGTTTTTGTTTTGGTTCTAGGTTACACGCACCCTTAGTTAAAAGTTCTTTATAATAATCGTGAATTTAACCATGAAGGTCGTACTTAGTAATTATCTCTCTTTGATGTATTTAGTTGGGTGTGAAATCCCATTGATTGGCGGTTGTGTGGGAGTGTCAAAACCCTGCCGATGTTTAAGTGACGCGTGTGTAGATACGATTTATACACCAAGGGGTGATGTTAAACGCACACATTGAGAATTTATCCGACTTAATGAAAAATGTACTTTAAATTGTAATAGCTTGTATGCCGTTGAGATGCGATATCTTCGAAAAATGTGCGGCGTAACGATATTAGATCGAATCCGCAATGAAGAGATTCGCAAATCAACTGGCGTGAATGAGGGCTTGATTGTAAAGATGAAGAAAGGCATGTTACGTTGGACACATAGAAGTGAGAAGTAATATATCCTCACGCCTTCCCACAAGGGTCCCCGACGGGGTAGGCAGAGGTGTATAGGTAATACCCACACATCCAATTTCCGCCAGAGGAATATCAGGTGCCAACGTGATAGATGGCGAGTCCATCGCCGTTACTCAAGCACGACTATACATACGCCTTTGAATTTCTTCTCAGACGTGTGGTGTTCTCAGTGGTGTGACTAATCACTGTACTTAAGTTCAGAAAAACTCATTGGTACAGTCGGGATTCAAACTTGCGATCTTTGTGTCGCAGGCAACTGCTCGAACCACTCGGCCACCACGGCTTAGTGATATGTATGTATGTATGTATATTGAATTAAATAGGATTCAATTAATGATGAGTGTTGTAAAGTCTTAGCTATCAAGTTCTTAGTCATCTGAATTATCTCAGGCGTCAAAGAGCACGCAATAAAATATGATTCGGAGGGTTGTGGCAAAAGTCACTTGTGGGTAGGGGTGGGTCCCGCGAGGGGTGACAAGCCATCGGCCTGTCGCGACTGTCATTGTTTCGCATTTGTGGCTTTTCATCGAGGCCGAACTCGGTAGTATTTTTAATCTACATAAACAAAATAAAATTAAAGTATCTATCTATCTTCACGCCTTCCCATAAGTGTCCCTGAAGGGTAGGCAGAGGTGTGTATCATAGACAATTCATAATATCGCAGTCATTCTGTCTATTTGTTCTAGCTAAACTCTGAAACGGTTGGACTTTGACTGGTCTTAATTTGTCATATTTATGTATATTTAAATTGAAAGCAGGAGGAATCACGGGGTACAAGTAGTACTCTATAATATAATACCTTACTCACTTACTATGCAAACATACTTAATACAGATGTATGAAAACGAAAATATATAGGATATAGGCACTATCTTAGCCCTCACGATTCTGTATACAGTCAATATTTTAGTAGAGATTTTACGGTCTCAATCTATGCTCCATGTGATCAAAATAAAAAAAATATCGGTAGAGCACAGTAGATCGAATTAACATAGAGAAATATGTTTGTATTATCACAAATATAAATCCTTTAGAAAAGTATTAAATAAATAAAAACCTCTTTGATTGACTTAATTATGTAGAATGGAACATACATTTGAAATTAACCAATCACAACGCATTACAAAATTCGAGCATAAAAGGTGGAATATTAGCGAAAAGGCTAATTAAAAAGTTTGTTCATTAATATCGTGGAGTCGTGATACTCGGCGCGGTGAGTTCTCCTTTTGTCCGTTTAATTGAGCATTCGCTGTATTAACCAAATGAGGGCGACACTGCCTCTCCTGTCCTCTACAGGTACAGGTGAGCGAACAATCGTTATTAACATTATAAATACTTTTCAATAATACGTTTTAAGAATATGAAATTGAAATATTAAGTGACTGATGTATGTGGATGAAGCAAAAGAGGTTTGTAAGTGTAGAGAAAACTGGCGCTCTATATATACTCTCTGCCTACCTCGTGAGGTACTCGGCGTGATGATATATATGTATGTATGTGGGGATATTGAAATATCTTCACGCCTTGCCCAGAAGGGTCCTCGAAGGGGTAGGTATTACCACACTCACCCACTTTCCGTCTATACAATATTATAGCACACTCATAATATTACCAAACTTGTAAAAAAAATACTCGAAACCGACGAGCATGTATGAAGAGACTGATGAATGTGGACGAAGGTCTTCAAGCTTAGAGAGAACTGACGCTCTAATTTTCGACACACCCCGTTAGGGACTCAGCGTGATGATATGTATGTATGTGTTTAACAAAAATCCTCACCACTGTCGCATTTATAATATTAGTGGGATGTAGGAAAGTTGTACAACGAGTAGATTTAATACGTGTAGAGCTTAAACACTGAACGGAGGTCCTATCATGACATCATTGCAATCATTATTCATCATTGCGAGACGGCCTGCCCAAGGTATACGTAAAAATTTCAACAAAATAGACAACAATGCTAGAGTTTTGACGGCGATTTTTATATAGATATAAGATGAAAAACCGACGCGTTTAAATCTCTATTACTTAAAATAACCAGTATTTTGCGTCAATTGAATTAATTTAACACAAACCACCCTCAATTGTGAAACACCAACTGGATTATCTCGCATTATTCTCACAAAACAGCAAAAGCCGCACGTAACAAGCAATTAGTATAATCTTCCGTCGATATCCAAAACGCATCAGAGCTGCAGTGTACTTAAACAAAAGGACGTGGTCAGCTCACGATGCCGCCATTAGCGAGCTCTGTGGGCGTAATTAAAAGAGTTACAATACAGTGGTGGCGAATTAAAAACAATTAACTTGGCCCGAATTGTGTACAATGGTCGCGCGTTCACGACTTACACGGCCGGTGGGAATCTCACTTGTGAGCGCGACGGTACTTTTCCAATTTTGAATTTAGATTTGATTTGTTTTTTTCTTTCTTTAATGGCTTATAGCAAAGTTGTCGATATGGTGATTGAAAGTGTTTGGTTACTGTAATTGTGACATTATAATATTATTATATATATTCATTGATAATGGAGTAATGCTGATACATTAGAATCCTTAAAGCCGCGATTGTCGGTTGGTCCGAATAGCTGCCCGAAACAAGAAAACCAATGTTCAAACCCCGATTTTCACAATTCGTTTTTTGAAATGGCATGACACCTAAAATATATCTCCTACCCGTTTGTGGTCCCCAAGGCTTTGCGGCAAGTTGCTTTTTTATATAAATATCTCTCCATATATATAAATACTAACTATAATTTGGCAAGTCCCAAGCCGTTTGAAGTCAAGTCTTTATGCGTATAAAATAGAAGGAACCACAACACGTCACAAAGAACTGTTTCAATCGAACCATTAAATTGGGTTTTCATCGTTTAAGCTGATCCTAAAGTGCTGACTCGCTCCCACACCTCCCTAGGGTGATCCGTTTTCCTTTTTTCACGGTGTTGCAATTCTATTAGCGATTAGTTACTGGCAATATCTGTGCGCGATGGGAAGTGACGACATTGTTCCTTTTTCAAATAACATTCCACACAGACTTTTTAGATATATTTATTGAAATTACCTCTGCGTATTAAGGCGGAAATACATATAGGTATGTTTTTGCATCTGCTGGTTCCACTTGACACATAAAAATAATTCACATTGTTTATTAGCTGTCAAATTAACTGTCAAACTTTTACGTATTATATCAGATTTCTAATGTGAAAATCCCTCTCAGTGATTTCTTTCACAGTAAAGCTCGTGGTGTGACTAATCACTATACTTTAAGTAAGTAAGTTCAGATAAACTCATTGGTACACTCGGGAGGCCTTACGGCCTTATTGTTTAATTTATTTTTATATAGAGGATACTAGTAAATTTAAAAATATGTGCATAGAGATAATACGAAACCAAAATAGATCCTATAATTATATTTCTTTATATATTTATTAAATAATTAACGTGCAACCCTAATAAGGGTCCAGTGTCGTGTTACAGCACGCGTCGCACAATGGGGGTTTTTAAAGAGATTTTTTAGTTGCGGGTCCCCGAGGCGGCCATTGTGATGCCCCCGCAGCCTATTGATTTGTCAGAAATATCATTTTACACTCCGGACAGATTAGTGCCTTGTAATTCGGGGAGCATTTGATGTTTGATAACAATTTTAAGAACGGATTTACGTACTACTTGCTGTGCCTGCGACTTCGTCCGCGTGGATTTTAATTAAATAAATAGTTCATTCATACCCCCACATACTTAGGAACTAATGCAATACAATAACATACAAATATTGTTATTGTATATACCGAATGATTTGAAAAGAGTAACCATGGAGTTTCTTGCCGGTTCTTCTCCGTGAAAACGACCAACCGGAACCGTACACCTTTTTCCACGTTTTATACGTGCCCACCTAGGAATATGTGAAATAAATATATTTTGATTTTGATTTTGACTGACAGACATACAAAAATTTAAAAATAAAAAAATTTGGTTTATGAATCGTGTATACATCCACATATGCATTTGGTAAAAAGCGGTTATTTTAATATTACAAACAGACACTCAAATTGTATTTATTTGTATGGATATGGCCGACCCTTGCAAGCGCCGACACCGTCAAACATAATTCATTGGTGGATTTTTTCTGCAATGAAAAGATATGTTCTTATCCAGCTCATAATATAACTATGGTTTTCACCAATGGCGGAGTCGATAAAGTATCGTTACGCAGACTTACTCGACGGGCACTTCTCCTAACGTTTCATGAAAATAATGACAAGTAAATAAACTCAACTCCTGTCATCAGATTTGAATTTGGATCAGGTCGGTCAGGAGACAACCTGTCTGCGGCGAAAGTACGACAATGGGACTTTTTCAATTCATTTTTGAACTGGATTTTTTTTCATCCCATTCACAGCGAGAGCTGTATTCAACCCCGTCAGCGAATTAGGGTTGTTAACTCACGTTTTTTTATCTTTTCCTTGCTGATGTGAACGTTTCCTTTCTTATATTACACGTATTTACAATAGGCATTGCCTAATATAATAGATGTCACACTTTAGCTTTTCGGTGAAGGAAAACATCGAGAGGAAACCTGCATACGTTGGAGAAGATATTCAAAGTCGTATGTATTGTCGTGCTGGAGTAATGGTATCTGGCACGTTGGTGTTTGGATATTACACACCTCTGCCTACCCCTTCGGGGACCCTTGTGGCAAGACGTGGAGATATATTATTATAAGTGTATGAAGTTGTATTTGTGTATCGCGCCAACCCTATTTTTAGCTTAAGTCACGAAGTCGGACAGGAGGCTCTGTCCTGTCGTGTCACAATGAAAAGCTCATGTAGAGCTCACATAGAGTGTATATATCTATATATATTCTTTTTCTCTCAACAAGGGCTCCCAAAGGCGCATTCATAAATGCTAATAGATAATTTGGTTAAATTCTGTATCTAGGATTCATAACATTACTAACAAAATCACAGGTTTACAAAGTCTATTTGTAGTAAAAAAAAAGCTCCGAATTCACATTCGAAATTCGAATTCCCTGTCAAAATCAGAACCAACGCGATTTTCCATAAAAATTTAACCTTTATCAGCCTCTTGGATAACGATCGCAAAGCACGTGTCAGACAATACATGGAGGGCCGATATCCGCGCGAAGTGACATTGTCGAGAGGCATCAGCGGTGTCAAGAGCGCGCTGATCCCGCCTCAGCGCCACTAGCGCCCTCTAGTACGTGATTAAACCGCCAAATGTCAAAGTGCAAAGTTCCCTTTGTGTTGTGAGCCCTTACGAACCCATCGCTCAATGTTGCACGCTCTGATGTATTCATTCATCAAAAAACGCGAGCGTGTGGTGCACGTAATAGTGCGTTATATTACGTCAACGGGGGCCGTGTTTTGTTTTGCAAGCTTCTCTGTTGCATGCGTATTTTAAAAAAGGAACGTTTCTTTTTTGACAGCGGACTGTCGATAGAATACCTTCCAAATTTAAAATACGACTTTGAAATGTTGGCATTTTGGAAAATATATTCGGAAACAAGCCTTTTAGCTACTTAGCCCCATCTGTTGTGGCCGGGCCATAATAGTCCCACCCCCATGTCAATCTTCCGTTTTCCCGCACGAGTCGCGGTCAGCGTGCTTTGTTATTCAAATGAAACATGCTCCGGCGGACATCTGCCCGCACC
>JACCPG010007592.1:0-43209 GCA_016069955.1 Drepana arcuata
CAAACCATAAAAATGATTATTGCCCTACTGTATATTGTGCATTTTGTATTTATTCACGACCTTAATTGTTCAAGGTACGAGTGGAAAATGGACTCTGTAGCCTTGTACATAATGATTGCAATTTGCAGAAATCTCAGGTTTGATTGCAACCATTTATAACTATGAATTAACTATCAGCGGTACAGACATTGTGGAGACACGATTTGCTTACTTTATTTATCTACTTTAGCTCTTAATCCAAGTATACTAAAGCTCAAAATATCTAATGATTACTTTATATTCAATATTTTACTACTAATATTACAAATGCGAATAGGTGTATGTGAAGATGTTTGTTCCTCATTCACGCAAAAAGTACTGGACGGTTTCGGTTCAAATTAAACACAGGTAACAACTTTTTTAAGCTGCTTCTACACGTATCTATTAAAAAAAAAAAACCCCAAATAAAAAAAAAACAAAACTGTATTCAAAGTTTACGCCAATGAAACCGCTAAGAACGGCTACTATATACTAATTAAAATTAGGTATTGACTTCTCGCAGTGTCGATAACATTAAATTGTCCCCAATAGATATTAAAATGTATTACGTTCTAAGGTCAATGACATTCGTCTTCTAATCGCACCCACAACTTTTCAATCAATCAAATGTTTATTTAAAAATATATATACATATATATCATTGCGGTCACGTCCATATAATAAAATCTTTATTGTTATATTATTATTGGCAGCCATACTACATGAATAATAAATAAACACAATTTGTTTATGGTATGCATGAGATTTGTTCTACGTAATATTGAAACTATAATGAAGTTGCGCCTTGATTGAAAGTTTTTTTAATGAATTAATGTTTTTTATACAATTCTTCTCAGAATATATTTGTGACTGAACTAACGGTCCCTAACGGGGTAGGCAGAGTATAGAGCGCCAGTTTTCTCTAGAATTACATACCTCTTTCGCTTCGTCCACATTCATCAGTCTCTTCATACATGCCCGTCGGTTTCGGGTAATCTTGACGTTCCCGTCCTTGAGCGTCCGATCGATTTGATCCAGGTAGTTGGAACGTGGCCTTCCTCTGCCTCTTCTTGCACACACTTTTGCTTTGTATATCTGTTTCATCAATCTTTCTTCACTCATCCTTTCTATATGTCCAAACCGTAACATGCCTTTTCGTCGGTTCCGAGTAATCTTGACGTTCCCGTGCTTGAGCGTCCGATCGATTTGATCCAGGTAGTTGGAACGTCTTCCTCTGCCTCTTCTTGCACACACTTTTGCTTTGTATATCTGTTTCGTCAATCTTTCTTCACTCATCCTTTCTATATGTCCAAACCAACGTAACATGCCTTTCTTCGTCTCTACAATCACGCCCTCATTCACGCCATTGCGAATTACATCTAATATCGTTACTCCGCGCATTTTTAAAATAGATCGCATCCCAACACAACTCAACTCCTTCATATTTTTTAACCATATTTTTTTATTTATTAATAATACATAATCTATCCAATCTTATTTATCAATATGAAATTTAGGTCTAGCAAGCCTCACCTTGAAACCACAAAGACAGACACTGCATTTTAAATGTAGTTATTGCCTACATACCTACAGGCTACCTCATTTGCATGTGATGTCTGTATACAATATTATATGGCGCATATTTTTGCATTGAATAACCATTAGCGGACTTTATCGTAAAATCCCTTTATATAAACGTTCGCGTCTCTAATAAACGTCAGTAAAATCATCGGTATACCGTCACTATGCAAATGTCATTAGACCCTATCACGGATGGACTAGAGTAGTAGTCGTATAGATAGTGCCATTCACGAAGACCCGCCCTACTATTATTCCTTATGTAAGTGTGCGCCCATCCACTAATGTTGAGTATTTTCGGCACACACTGACTACCTATGAGTGCACACGCACACAACAATTAATAGACTCGTGTCATACTCCCCGCATCCCGCGACCCGCTAAACTACAAATTGGTGGGGCGTGTCTTCGTGGATGGCACTATCTATACTCATGGTGTGATATTTAGATATGTGAGACAGTGAAGTAAAACATTGAGAGGAAACCTGCATAAGTTTGAGAAGAAATTCAAAGACGGTTTAGTCGTGCTTCAGGAACTGAGATGGACTGGCCATCCTTCTGGCACCTATAATGTATCTTCGGCGAAAAGAGGGTATGTGGGTCCTACCTACACCTCTTCTTTCGCATCCTCTCCTTCTCCGCCTTTCCCTTCGGGGGCCCTTGCAACATCAAGTTGAAAAGATTCCTGCAGGATCAGCAACGCGCGGGTGATACCCCTGGTGTTGCAAACATCCATAGGCGGCGGTAACCGCTTACCATCAGGCGGACCGCATGCTTGTTTGTCACCCAAGTGGTATAAAAAGTTGTACGGCTGAGCTCGTTCATTTGTATATAGTGATCAAGCTTTATTTACCTTAGTATCATAACTACTAATGGTTCACTTATAAGGTAAATTTTATATCTTAGTCAATGTTAGAGCCGTATAAGTACTTCCTCGCTTTACATACGAGTAGTGTTATTTACACATAGGCCTCTATATATATTAGTTGCAAGTAATCACAACGTATCATACAATAATGAAATTCAGTCTATATATATATTTTTATTTTATTTTTTATTTTATTAAAACTTCCTGCAAACATTATTGCAAAGGCGAACTTAATGCCGAAGGCATTCTCTACCAGTTAACCTTTGGGTGGTGCAGAGATATTCATGGCAGGCTAAAAGATATTTACATCTAATATAATATATATTATATATAATATAATATTAAGTCCACGTAACGTCGTGTTAGCGTGTATTTCTGTTCGCGATAAACTTAAGACTGCAAAACGGATTTTAATACATACATACATATCATCACGCCAAGTCCCTAACGGGGTATGCAGAGAGTATAGAGCGCCAGTTCTCTCTAGACTTACATACCTCTTTCGCTTCGTCCACATTCATCAGTCTCTTCATACATGCTCGTCGGTTTCGAGTACTCTTAAAGTTCCCGTCCTTGAGCGTCCGATCGATTTAATCCAGGTAGTTGGAACGTGGCCTTCCTCTGCCTCTTCTTGCACACACTTTTGTTTTTAATGCGGCTTTCTATCCATATATTTCTTTGTTTTTTTTAGGGATTTAATTACACTGTACATGTCCGTTTTTAATCCGTTAATAATAAATATAAATATATCCTCACGCTTTCTCACAAGGGTCCCCGAAGGGGTAGGCAGAGGTATAGGTAATACCCAACGTGACAGATGGCGAGTCCATCGCCGTTACTCAAGCACGACTATACATACGCCTTTGAATTTCTTCTCAGACGTATGCAGGTTTCCTCTCGATGTTTTCCTTCACCGTAATGCTCGTGGTGTGACTAATCACTGTACTTAAGTTCAGAAAAACTCATTGGTACAGTCGGGATTCGAACTTGCGACCACTCGAACCACTCGGCCACCACGGCTCTCTATTTATTTAGTATTTTAGTTTAAATACCTTGGGACAATTCTACACAAATTGACCAAGCCCCAAATTAAGCAGTAGGTAGTAATGCTATCACTATATTTTTAATTAGTATGATGTAATTTGTATATATACAACAACATTACATAACCCAAGTCATAGGAAGAGCTAGTAAGTATTCTTAGTGCAACTTCAGTACTGGAAGTGTAAGTTAACTAGGCAAAGTTTTAAAGATTCCCCGAGCTCAGAGACCTCAACAAACTTAAAACTTTTAAAAATATGTCGTTAAAGAATCAAACTAAAAGGCTTGAGCGCCGTCCTATTCACAAAATTCTAGACTTTTCCATTAATCACTTCATTCAGAGTCAGATATTCAAGAATGCATCTGAAGCTGGTCGCATTGCTCTGAATAGCAAGACAGATTATAGCGTAAGTCGTTGTAAGAGACCTCAAGCGCGCACAGTGCGACGACATAATACACATTTAGGTAAAACATATCTTGTAGATTTAGCAGGTAGTATTTACTTACACTTATTTATATACGTAATAATGTGAACATCCTCACGCCTTCCCACATGGGTCCCCGAAGGGGTAGGCAGAGGTGTATAGGTAATACCCACACACCCACTTTCCGCCAGAGGTATATTAGGTGCCAACGTGACAGATGGCGAGTCCATCGCCGTTACTCAAGCACGACTATACATACGCCTTTGAATTTCTTCTCAGACGTATGCAGGTTTCCTCTCGATGTTTTCCTTCACCGTAAAGCTCGTGGTGTGACTAATCACTGTACTTAAGTTCAGAAAAACTCATTGGTACAGTCGGGATTCGAACTTGGGACCTTTGCGTCGCAGACAACTGCTCGAACCACTCGGCCACCACGGCTTTGTGAAGATAGCAATGCAAAATAAATATTTTTTATTAATTTATTTTTATTTTATTTTATTCAGTCAGGATACAAACAGTCATCAAATAACAACAAGTCTAACAGATAGGTAACAAACGACAAACAGTATGAACAAACTGATGCTCTGTTCCTCGAGTAAGTAGGTACTGGGATCGGGATAGTAATGAAACGACATAAAATTCTCCAAAAGTGTCGATTATTTAATATGTGTTCAACTCGAGTATATACCATACACGTAGAACGCCATGGCAGCGCGATTCAAAAAGTAATACTAAAGGTACAGTGCCATCTACCGGCCACAATACAAATAAACCTGCCATAGTACAGCCATTACGTCAATATGACAAAACAGATTGTACACAGTATCCACAGAAACGAAATAAATTATTTTTACATGCATGACATACATACATTAAATTAACTTAACTAGATATTAAGTAACTAAAGATACATTTATGCAGTAAGAAAAAACACATTTTATGAACAAATAAAAAAAACTGTTGTTTAATAATATAGACACTGCTCTTATCCTTTCTTTTGATTATTAATCTGATGATGAAGCGATATAGATGTGTAAGTCAAAAGAAAACTGGCGCTATACTCTCTCTGCCTTCGGTGATGTACTTCAGGTATTGAAATTCAATTATTTTTATATTGCAGAAAGTTCGTTTACACACAGTTCAGTATAAAATACACACAGCTTTTATTAGCGCACAGCAATACAGAGTACCTGATCACTTTCTAAATGTTACAGTAGATAAATATCTATAATATTTTACACATGTATATATATATCTTCATGTATTGCATTCGTGGTTTTTATTTTTATATTATAATTCAAATTAATAATCAATATTAACTACCTATAAATAGAATAAACGTTCCAAATCCTTGTCACGCGGTAGGGTGCCACGTTGAATGGCAATGCTGACTCGCTGAGCGAAATATTCGCCAGCCCTCTTGTCACGGGAGGCCGCAAAAAGTTTCCTTAAGACATCGTTGTAAAAATTAAGGGCATATCCTCAAATGAGATACATTTTGGTACACACAGATGTAGAGATATTTCCTTATGTCCGCAATTGAAGGTATCCCGGCCCACTGTGCCCATTCGGCAGCACAAGTGCGACGTTACACTGCGTCTTGAGACTGCACTGACACGCGCGACTGCTGTTCACGTTAATTGCTAGTATTACTGCGCAGCTGAATGTGTGGGGTCACATTCCAAAACAAACTTTCGGCTTGCTTACATTATATTTGACGGTCATCTTGTTGGAGAGCTCCTGACTACGTCACTCGAGGTCGCGGGTTCGATTAGCAGATATGGCAGATATTTATGTGATCAACACAAGTATTTGTACCTTAGTCTTGGATGTCCTATGTATTTATGTATATATCTATCTATATATCTACCTATGTAAGTAAATATATTGTGTCTAGTTACCATAACACAAGCTTTGCTTAATTTGGGGCTATGTCAACTTGTGTGGGATTGTCCCAAGGTATTTATTACAACTCAAAGCTGGTAATAACTTTAAGAGTATTACGGCCATTGTTTTTTGCAACCAGTTGCAGATCAAGCTTCATAATATATATGACGATACTAGCTGTCTCCCTCGGTTTCATTCGCGTAAAAATGTATTTCATTACGTATCCTAAAATATCTATCTCTGTGGCAAAAAATCATCAAATTCCTTACAGCGTTCTAGCGATGCTAAGCATTAGGTTTTATTCACATATTTGATATTAGGCAGGACTACTACTCTTATACTACTCCTCTTTGCAACTCCACGCCCGAGCGCTTCTTCCGACATCAGATGCATGACCAATTCGGCCCTCTCTGCCTACCTCCCCCTCACCTACCTATAACCTCACTGGATCCTTCAGTTGAACGTAAACATTACAATATTACAAACATTATATACCTACATCTGACAAAACAAACTGCACCGTATCATGACCTTATTTAGATCACAATGCAACGTAGAAAATTAAATACCACAATAATACTATAATTCTGTATTGTTTGTTGCTTTATTGCGAGTAAATTATAAAACCACGAAACCGCGAACTATTGCTTTGGTACGAATACAGTATAAGATATACTTATTCTAATATATTAATATATTGTTCAGAGGAAGCATGAAAATACGTATCAATGCAGTTGAGATGCGTTCTATTTGAAAAATTTTGATGTAACGAAATTAGTTAGAATACGCATCAATTGCGAATTTAAGTACAGTGATTAATCACACCTCGAGCTTTCCGGTGAAGTAAAGCATCGAGAGGAAACTTGCTTGCTGCCTGCCTGCTGATAAATTTGGAAATACATTCAAAAATGTATTTCCAAATGTACAGTCGTGCTAAAAAGTGGGTGAATTGGTACTATCAAATACATCTATGCCTACCGCTGGTATTGACAAAACTAGTGTTTACCAAATTCATATAAGTACAGGCATACAGAAAAGGGCATCGCGAGCTGCGCAATGAACTTTACACCACACGTGCATAAGTAATCGACAACAAAATGTTTTCCAGACGATCGAAAAATAAACACACATAGGAAGTTAGCGAACTTATCGCACTTGTTGCGGTTAAACGGAAATCATTTTATTAATTTTTCCTTATACTTCAAGAGATCACCTTTTAACTGCGTAAACAGAATATGTGTTAGTCTATAATAATAATAATAATATATCCTCACGCCTTCCCACAAGGGTCCCCGAAGGGGTAGGCAGAGGTGTATAGGTAATACCCACACACCCACTTTCCGCCAGAGGTATATTAGGTGCCAACGTGACAGATGGCGAGTCCATCGCCGTTACTCAAGCACGACTATACATACGCCTTTGAATTTCTTCTCAGACGTATGCAGGTTTCCTCTCGATGTTTTCCTTCACCGTAAAGCTCGTGGTGTGACTAATCACTGTACTTAAGTTCAGAAAAACTAATTGGTACAGGCGGGATTCGTGTTAGTCTATTCATGCCATTTTTTTTTGTTCAAAGCAATTTTATTAAAACAATACAGTTGCAAATAAATTTACAACAACACTACATGCCTGAATACTCAACAACCGGCGACCATGTGTGATGAGACTGATGAATGTGGGCGAAACGAAAGAGTATGTAAGAGAATACTGACGCTCTACTCTATCTGTCTACCCAGTGAGAGTCTCGGCGTGTTTTTACTTGCTGCCTTTGACGTATCAAGGTCTAATTCTAAATTTAGGAAGGTTGAAATTTCTCTAAGGTTTTAATTTCTATAAGGGTCTCATTCCAAGGTTAGCTTACACTTAGGTACATATAAACTTAACCTGGACACCAAACATTGATATGCAAATATATAGACATATACGCTTATATATAGATCCAGTATTAAGCTACAAATACTCGTGCTGATCACACAAATATTTGGGATAATTGAACCTACGACCTCAAGTTTCAGGAGCTCTGACCTTTAGCCAGACGGCCGTCTAACTCGCAGTTTCACAGTACTTTCGGGTTTAACGCTCAGGGTGACGCATCAACAATAAGTATTATCTTTATAATAAATACTATATATGCGTTATAGCCGTGGTGGCCGAGCGGTTCGAGCAGTGGCCTGCGACGCAAAAGTCGCAAGTTCGAATCCCCACTGTACCAATGAGTTTTTCTGAACTTAAGTACAGTGATTAGTCACACCACGAGCTTTGCGGTGAAGGAAAACATCGAGAGGAAACCTGCATTAGTCTGAGAAGAAATTCAAAACGCGTATGTGTAGTCGTGCTTGAGTAACGGCGATGGACTCGCCATCTGTCACGTTGGCACCTTATATACCTCTGGCGGAAAGTGGGTGTGTGGGTATTACCTATACACCTCTGCCTACCCCTTCGGGGACCCTTGTGGGAAGGCGTGAGGATATATTATTATTATATTATTTATCTACATATGCGAAATTTTGTTGACTCAATCACGCCAGAAATGCTGGTCGGAACTGGGTGAACCTTGGCAAAGGAATAGGTTATCAATCATCATAATCTTATCGAAAGAAAGATTGACGAACAGATATACAAAACGAAAGTGTGTGGATGACGAGGCAGAGGAAGACCACGTTCCGACTCTTGTCAACAGATTTATGCGACAGAGTCCACGAATGTTTGTGGTTATGCTCGGAAGTGACTCTGCATGCAATATTACACATAACACTGTGTTAGCAAAAAAGTTACAATTATGAAAGTTCTTCTCAGAACAATGACTGAATGATTTCACTAGAAATGAGGTCACCTTTCGTCGGTGGGATCGCGTGGTTCACGGTCGTTATGGAAATAGGTGCTAATGCATTTTCCTGCATGACTCCTTGTCTGTTTAAATTTGACGTCGGTGAGTACTTTCCGTTGAGGAAAATGGCTATTTGGATTTCACACTTCGTTATAATTGTAGTAAGCCCTCAGATGCCTAAGACATAACTAAAATATATTAAACTAGTTGACCCAAACGAAGCTGGGTCTTCGTTTGGGTGAAAAAATACGATGGTCGCGCCACCTATCGGGTCCAATTGTGAATCTAAACCATTTTTGAATCCACCTGAAGGCACAGAACATTTCATTCAAATCGGTCCAGCAGTTTAGGAGGAGTTCAGTGACATACACACGTACAGTAGAATATATATATATATATATATATCCTCACGCCTTCCCACAAGGGTCCCCGAAGGGGTAGGCAGAGGTGTATAGGTAATACCCATACACCCACTTTCCGCCGGAGGTATATTAGGTGCCAACGTGACAGATGGCGAGTCCATCGCCGTTATTCCAGCACGACTATACGTACGCCTTTGAATTTCTTCTCAGACGTATGCAGGTTTCCTCTCGATGTTTTCCTTCACCGTAAAGCTCGTGGTGTGACTAATCACTGTACTTAAGTTCAGAAAAACTCATTGGTACAGTCGGGATTCGAACTTGCGACCTTTGCGTCGCAGGCAACTGCTCGAACCACTCGGCCACCACGGCTCTTTATATATATATATATATATATATATATATATGTACGTGTATACATATATATATAAGTAATGTATAATTAAGCTTTAACATCTATCAATTGGGCTTTCCAATGAGCTATGCAAGTTTAGTTTCCAGTTCCCTCTGGACTTCCATGCCTCTTTCGCTTCATGCAAATTCATCAGTCTCTGCATATGCTCACCGGTATTAAGTTCTCTTGACGTTCCCCTAGAGTGTTTGATCGATTTCATTTGGTAGTTGGAATGTGGAACTCTGCCTCTTCACTACACTTCCTTAATAATCACAAAATAAACTTACTTATTAAATTTATTTTTTAAGTGTGCAAAGCCGCCTGTCAATAAGCTATTTCTCTATGGTATAATTCAACAATTCAAAAAAACAAGAAGTGCAAGAGGAAGGCCACGTTCCAACTACCTGGATCAAATAGATCGGACTCTGAAGGACGGGAACGTTAAGAGTACTCGAAACCGACGAGCATGTATCAAGAGACTGATGAATGTGGACGAAGCGAAAGAGGTATGTAAGTCTAGAGAGAACTGGCGCTCTATACCCTCTGCCTACCCCGTTAGGGACTTGGCGTGATGATATGTATGTATGTATGTATGTAATTCAACAATTTTGGAGACACGAACGTTACAAAACATATTTCATAATCCAACGTAATACCCGTGTAACCATTTCAATTAGATTGGAATTACAACAGTCCTGAAAAAAACACGTTTTATTTTAAGCCAAATAAATCGTCGCACAAATATATTATGGTACGTTGGTATAATTTATTGTAACGTGCGTAAATTTTCGAATAAACATTTAATTAGCGCATTAACGTGGAATGGAATGTATATTAAGTTTGATTTAATTTATCTAACGTGTTTATGTGACATTGTGACATACAGATTTTTTTACAACAAAGGCCAACAATCATACAGCCCACCCAAAAATATAAATTATATTGTTTTCAGCATTTTCAGTCCCACATCTTAAAACAAAGTGTTTGGCATCTGCGTGTCGGCCTGTCTGTCTGATCGTAATAAAAAAAATACAGAACGGATTTAAATGCATGTTTAGACCGCCAGTTAGATATTTTCAAGATTTTCCAATAAAGTACAAATAAAATCGTACATAAGCAGCATTACTGAATATAACTCGTCCCGACTCTCGCTAGAGCTGGCTTGTGCCTAGCCTGGTCGCGCAATCGCGAGCCCAATTCAGATCCAATAACGCTCTAAGTCGAGGTCCGTACTCCAATAGGGGGTGCCCTTAACTGTGTTTGGTTAGCACCTTAAAAGTACCAACAAGCCTTGATCTCGCTATTGCTTGGTTAAGTAGCAAAAGTTCCTGGAACTCACGTTACGAGAGACAATATAGTTAGTTTATAAAAAAGGCACATTGCTAATCCCTGGAATTACATAGTAAAATTTGCATCACTTAAAGGATTATACATTATCCTTGACTAATCGAGACTTGACATCGAAAGAAAAGTCACAGAAAAATAGTTCTCATTGTTATAATATATCCTCACGCCTTCCCACAAGGGTCCCCGAAGGGGTAAGCAGAGGTGTATGGGTAATACCCACACACCCACTTTCCGCCAGAGGTATATTAGGTGCCAACGTGACAGATGGCGAGTCTATCGCCGTTACTCAAGCACGTCTATACATACGCCTTTGAATTTCTTCTCAGACGTATGCAGTTTCCTCACGATGTTTTCCTTCACCGCAAAGCTCGTGGTATGACTAATCACTGTACTCAAGTTCAGAAAAACTCACTGGTACAGTCGGGATTCGAACTTGCGACCTTTGCGACCTATTGTTATAATATACACAAGTAAAGAGTTTTAACGAACAATGATAGCGCACAAAATCTTGCCAATTAAAGGATATTCGCCACAACATTACACTTTACGACATAACCCAAAACGCATTCAAAGCTGTATAACTAACGCGGTACCTTTGATGTGTGAATACAGTTTTGTTTTATTGTCGGTAAATGCAGTTTTGGATGATCCTTGAGTTATTAATGTAAGGTAAAAGAACGATTACGTACCGAGTTGTGCATCTTAAAAATTCCGAGAATTAGTTTTACGGAAAAAGAGCTGTTACATAGCTTAAGGCAAAAGATACTATCGGGGACCTAAAATCGTAAAAAAAATTTCACGACTTCCTACTAGGGTCCCCGAAGGGCTTATTAGCACCTTCTTTTCACCGTAGATATATTTAGGTGCCAACGTGTCAGATAGCGTGTCCATCCATCGCCGTTTCTCGATACAACGATACGTACGTCTTAGATTTTTTCTCTAATGACCTATTTGGCTACATCTTCATTCATCAGTCTTTTCGTGAAATCTCCGTGGTTTCAAGAACTTCTGACGTTCCTACTCTTAAGTGAATCTTAATAAAGAATAAAGTTATCTCACCAAAATAAAAAAAATTGGGTATGAATTCAAAAGTAGCTGTTATGACGTTCGAATTAAGACTTGAAATCGTGATAGCATTCGACACTTGGTATGACTCAGAATACTTTGATGTAGATTGTGCTAATGTGTAGGGAGCTTAAGCAATTTTGATTTTACGTTATTAGCTGGATGGTCCATAAAGTATTTTGGTTCGTACGGAAGCCAATTTTGTATAATAAACTGACTTAACTGCTATTTTTAAATTAAAAACATTATGGCGTCAAATGCACGAACGGTTAAAACGCTATTAAAATCTCTGGCAAGATTTTGTGTTTCGGTGCCAAGTATGATGCGTTTTATGGCTATAAATTTTATTGTAAGGGTTTTGCGTGATTATAGATTCTATTATTACAGGAGTTATGTATCAAAATTGTGTGCAATAAATGAATAAAGTATCAACACAAATCAGTAGCATGGCTACTAACATGTTTCGTTTCAAACTGACCTCAGAATTATGTATAATTGGCATGATTGCTCAAGGGTACCTATTTTTATGACCTCAGGAGTCCGTAGGAGTATTGCTACGGTAGCCATCGTCCATTGTGTGTGTGTGTGTGTTTCCATGTGATTTGAATTACTCGACACGAATACCTACTGTTTAAAAGTTACTGATCTTCATGTTCTCAAGAGATAAAAACTTATCTGTGACTGAAAACATGGCATAGTATATGCTACAGACTGTACTTGAAGTACCAAGTACATCAAAGGAGTACCATTTAGAGAACATATCCTTGAATGGTTCTGGATAAAGCAAACGCTCAGCTTGTAGGCGAGCGCTCTTTTCAGTCTGTCTATCCCATGAATTGATTCCCACAAGGGTCTCCGGAGGAAGGCAGATGAGAAGCAACATCACCAACCAGCCGGAGATATATTTAGGTGCCAACGTGACAGATGGCGAGTCTGTCTTAATTTCAGCACGCCATCTATACGTCTAAAAATTAAAATAAATAAGAACTTTAAAGGTAGACAATATAAATCAACCGCAAAACAAAATCGTAAAAAAAATAACCCATAAACACATCCTTTCGTCACTCATCAATCAAAGTACAAAAGAAATGCCAAACAGAGATTCCTGAAACCGTAAATAAAAATTGCAATTAAACCCAATGCGGCACAGAGTGACATTGCACGCTTCACGTCACTTCTCACAATTTGACAAGTGACAGTTATTATGTGTTTCGGTCTAATTTTACGTTCGCACGTGTCAAATAACCCCCCCCCCCCGCTTTTTTTTTATGCTACACTTTAGTCGTTTAAAGTATGAATGTTGTTACAACAAAGCGAATCATTTTGGGCGACGAGTGATTTTTTTAATAGGTGATGAGGTCTCGTTATTTTTATAGGTTCAGAAATATAGGTTGAGTAAATGAGAATTATTATTCTTGCTGTCAAACGGAATGCTAGGCATCCACAGATTAGCAATGAAAAACAGTGCCATCTTGTATATACTGTTTAACTCTCTCTAAGTGTTACCATTTAAAAAGTCGATTTGACTGAAAATAAACGGCCCTTCGCAATAGCCGTAACGTTCAACTGGTAAATGTCGGACATTTACCCTTTTTTTGGTAATAAATGTGTGTGTATCTCTTGCAGCGATATTAAATGCTTCTGCATTTGTAGTTGCGTTGGTATCTTGCAATTGCTGTGCGCGGAACAGCTGTGGGATAATTTAATCTATGCTACCAAAGCTTTAAGCTGAAAATTTAGAAAAGCATTACACTTACATTACACCTATTAGTTCAGGAACGTACACCCATTATCTTGAAGAAGAGCTTGGAGTTCTTTAAGAAGAATGGTATAGGTTGGTTCCCAGCAGAGTTGGCAGCGAGAGAGAGATACCCCTGGTGAAAGCATCTATAGCAGGCGGTAATCGCTTACCAACAGGCGGATTGAATGCTCGTTAACCGTAACTACTCGTACAGTGGTTTAAATAAAAATAACAATGGAATTGCTCTCAAATAGTGTTAGGGTGGTCTGCATTATTATCTACACCATCATGAAGTCCTCGTCATCGTCATAAGCAATACCTGATTCTTAAAAAAACTGTACTATTTCCTGAGACAGTCCGTATAACACATTTAAAATAAAATAATTCTTAAAGGTGCAAAGTCGTATTCTTATTTCTGATCCACCACGTGTGTGGTGTGTCGTAAAATTTTTACTCCGCTTTCATTTCAAGTTATATCTGCAACTGAGAGACGATTGTCATCGCAGCATCATTCCGCCTTAAATAACCCGGCCAAAGAGACACATGTAAAACATTTTACAAAGTGAATTAAAAAAATATCCTTCGAATAAATAAGATTTGGGAAAGAAAATCTCGGGGTGGTAACTGCTTATACCGATGTTTAATATTATATATATACTCACACCTTCCTATAAGAGTCGGCAGAGGTGTATAGATAGTACCCACACACCCACTTTCCGCCAGAGATATATTTTAAGTGTCAACGTGACAGATGGCGAGTCCATCGCCGTTACTCAAGCACGACTATGCATACGCCTTTAAATTTCTTTTCAAACGTATTCAGGTTTCCCTCTGATATTTTCCTGGAACGCAAAGCTCGTAGGCAGAGAGTATTCAGCGCCAGTTCTTTCTAGACTTACATATCTCTTTCGCTTCATCCACATTCATCAGTCTCTTCATACATGCACGTCGGTTTCGAGTACTCTTGACGTTTCCGTCCATGAGCGTCCGATTGATACCCTCTGCCTACCCCGTTAGAGACTCGGCGTGATAATATGTATGTATGTATGCAAAGCTTGTGGTGTGACTAATCGCTGCTGTAAGTTCAGAAAAGCCCATTGGTACAGTCGGGATTTGATTTTACAATCTTTGTATTGCAGGCAAGTACTTTAACCACTCGGCCGCCACGGCTCTAAATATATATTATAATAATATATATATCCTCACGCCTTCCCACAAGGGTCCCCGAAGGGGTAGGCGTTATATAGTAAATATATATTATCTGCAAGGAAATAAGCAATCCGATGTGTTTGTTTTATTTTTGCTTGAAATCCTTACGTTTTTACTGCCCATCAAAGTAGATGACACCCTCACTTTATATCGACTACTTTCTGCTGAACCGAATTGGGTGAAATTGGGCACAGAGATAGATTCTTAGCCGGATTAACACATGTTTATTTGGGAGAAGTAATCTAACTTCGAAATTGAATTTTCCGCGGGGGAAACGGTAGGTACCAAACATTTCAGATTTTCCATTACGGTAGTTCGTAGTCACTGTTTCCTTGACAAATATGTCGAGGCTGTCCTACCAGTTATAAATCGATCACACTTTGTCTTCCTTTCGAATGTTCCTTCCAATTTGGTCCGTCCATCCCAACTTACACGTGTAACGGTTTGTACCGTTCAACAGATCCTCCACTGCAGCGGTCACGTGACCTAATAGGGTGTGGATTTTAGCCTAAACTACAAAGGATAGTCGTTGCTTTGTGCCTATGTCGGGAAAATTTAATGACCTGCATTGTACCCTATAGAATCCCTCGGAAGCATAACGCTACCCCACTAATGCCAACATCGATTCTAATAGAAACCAAAGCTTCATAAACATGCATAAATTTCGCAATGCATTCATTTGAGTGTGCAATAAATAATCATAAGAAGAGAACAAATGTGGCTCGCGCCGTACAGCGTAAACAGTATCAAATGTATGCGGATTTATACCTTCGCGAAACGTTAACGTAAACGTGCATCAGAATTTACATCGTGACTAGGGATGGGGGCAGCTTGAGCACGTCCAAATAATAAATATGAAGGTTTTTTTTACATTTTATATAATAATATATCCTCACGCCTTCCCACAAGGGTCCCCGAAGGGGTACGCAGAGGTGTATAGGTAATACCCACACACCCACTTTCAACCAGAGGTATATTAGGTTACATTTTAAAGATGCAATTATAACTTTTCGCATAATAATCCAATTTAAATACATTTATTCTGACAGCTAACTGTAAAAAAATCCAGGTGTTTGCTTAACATAAGAACAGACGTAACAATTGGTTTGTTACGCTAATTGGGGAGCTACTTACATGTGATTAAGAAATAGTTATGAGAGAGTTGAGAGTCCCTCGCGGGGTAGGCAGGGGCACCTCATTTCAATCCAAACTGTAAACTATCAATGGGAACGATAATTCAAATGTATTGTTTGAATAAGGCGGTTGGTAAGTTATCCGTAATTTCAATATGTTTTATTACAAACATAATTCTTGTTATGTGAATATGAACGGAATATCCAAAAAGGTAAATAAAATGTTCATACAATAAATATATCTGGAGCACTGCCCTTTATGGTTGTGAGACGTGGACAATGACAAAGAGGGATAGAGAGGTGTTGGAGGCATTTGAAATGTGGTGCTGGAGAAGGATGGAAAAAATCAGCTGGATGGAAAGGGTGACAAACGAAGACGTGCTCAAAAGAGTCAGAGAAACAAGAATTCGCTGGAAACAGTCGAGAATAGAAGAGGAAAGATGACAGGCCACCTTATACGACATGATAGCTTCTTTAGAAACATCTTAGAAGGAAAGGTAGAGGGGAAGAGAGGAAGAGGACGACCAAGATTAACATACATGGGTCAGATCAAAGAAAAAATGTCTCTCATGACGTATAAGGAGGTCAAGGAGTTTGCACTGGACAGAAGCGAATGGAGGGGACTGCATCAGAGACGCCGACAAGAGCCCAGCTCTTAAATTTGTGATGATGAAGAAAAGCTATCTTTATCTTTTAGTGATTAAAAGCACAGTATTATTATCGTAAAAACGAATACCTTCAATTATTTTTATGTTCCGTTAGTAGTACTTAACTCAAATGCCACTATGCCTGTAACTGAATGCTGACGTGCATGCGTCGGTGATGGTCACGATTTACAATCTATCGATCCAGTGCCACTGTAGGAATTGAAAGAAGAAGCCTGACTAAATGCCGACGCGATTCCCTAGTCCATCATCGTAAATTTAAGATCTGGACTCTTGTTACCATCTCGTACCCCGTGAGGGACTCGGCGTAATGATGGGACCAAATGGATCTTGAGGGTTGACTGCTATGAAATTAGGATAGATATAAGTCTTTACGCCCTCGCACAAAGGTCTCCGAAACAGTAGGAAGAGGTGTGTAGCTAGCACCCACACTCCGACACAGAAACATAATTAGGTGCCAACGTGACAGATGGCAAGTCCATCGCTGTTGCTCAAGAATTACTTCTCAAACGTATGTAGTTTTTCTCTCGATGTTTTCCTTCATTGAAAGGTGGTGTGACTAATCACTGAACTTAAGTTCAGAAAACTCATTCACAATACACAACAATACAGTCGGGATTCGAACTTGCAAACGAATATCTTCACAAAAGTTCACATTTATGGTATTAGTTGGATATCTTAACGCATATCTACTAATGCATGTGTGAAGATATCCTTGTAATATTATATGAAATAAAATATCATACTACCCAGATCAAACACGAACTCTTAAAGACGAGGACGCCAAGAGTACTCGAAACCGGCGAGAGAATGAAGAGACTGATGAATGTGATCGAAGCGAAAGAGGTATGCCAGTCTCGAGAGAACTCGCTCTATTCTCTCTGCATATCGGTTAGGGACTCGGCTTGATTTTTTTTTTTTTATACGACTTGGGTGGCAAACAAGTGATGGTAAGCGGTTACCGCCGCCTATGGACGCTTGCAACACCAGGGGTATCACTCGCGCGTTGCCGACCCTGCAGGAATCTTTTCACACCCTTCTTGAAGAACTCCATGCTGTACTCTCCAGGGAAAACCTCAACGGGGAGCTCATTCCACAGCCTGAGCGTTCGCGGAAGAAAACTCCTTTGGAAGCGCACAGTGCGAGACCTATGTGATATGTATGAAGTTTATGTTGACGATTTCCTGCCAAGAAGTATGTATTGGTATCAATAAGAGATGATGATGATATCGCAATGGTATCGCAATAACGCCGAGCTCTCTACAGCGGCATATCGGCAATAGGACGTCCCTACACAATTTGTTTACTTAGCTATTTTTGGCTGCACCGTGTTGCGTCCAGCGGAATTTAATTTCATTCGGTCCCACTCAGGATTTGAATGCGAGACCTAATGAGATTTCCAACCACTCGGCCAACTTGCATTGGGTCATTTTGTTTGGCAAAATTACCCCTTTTGACATTCGTTCTAGCGTTAAGTTTTGATAACGTTCAAATTTTACTTTGAATATTCCCATTTGCGCTGCGAGTGCACTGTACGTAAGGGCAGTTCGTTATACGGTAACGAAATAGGCTTATATTTAAAAAAACATTTCATTTATCTGCCCTGGTCCCTTCAACTACTCTGCAAGGGATATGGCGTGATGATATAATATGCATTCATAATTCTGGTATTATCACACTCTGCCTACCTATACCCACACACCCACTTTCCGCCAGAGGTATATTAGGTGCCAACGTGACAGATGGCGATTCTATCGCCGTTACTCAAGCACGACTATACATACGCCTTTCAATTTCTTCTCAGACGTATGCAGGTTTCCTCTCGATGTTTTCCTTCACCGTTCACCTATACGCGGACCATTTTGAATCATTCTTGAAATGAGAAACATTATTGAAAAAATACACTTTTTATTCTAAATATGTAGGTACGTGGTACTTTATCGGTGAGTTAAAGAATAAACTGATGAATGTGGATGAAGTGTAAGAGGCATGCATTTAAGTTTAACTCCATCTACTAAGGGTGAATATGTATGTGTATTAAGCACCATGGAATAACTCCTTCGAGGTTATTATCATAAGAATACATTTAAAGGAAGAAAAGTGCATTCTTAGAATAAGAATACTCGCATTTCTATCAAGGTACCTAGCTTCACAGCCGAAGTTTAAGTAAGTAGTTAGATTGTTTGCTAACGAATGCAATTGCTCAAAAGTTTTTGTAAATAGTTTCTCAGTACCCTCGGTAATGTTTCCGGAAGTTAAATTAATGTTTTGAGTTAAGAATTAGCATTCAGTGCTGAAAAGTGTCAGTGAGCTGGTCACGTCTGGCGATCAGTAGCGACGGTGTATTCGTATCGTGGGGACAGTGGATTGTGAACTTTATTAATACAACACGAAAGTAGCGTATCCGGTGCACTCCTCGGAGTTGCCATGTGCCATCCTTCTAAATGTTAATGGTAACCGCTCACCATCAGACGTTCCCGTCCTTGCTCTATCGACTTGATCTAGGTAGTTGGAACTTGTCTTCCTCTGCTTCTTCTTGCACACGCTTTGACTTTGTATAGATGTCTCGTCTTTCTTTACTCATCCTTTCTCAAAAGTACAAACCTATATAATATCATCGGGCTAGGTCCCTTCCGAGGTAGGCAGCGTATTTGCATTATCATAGGGTAGGCAGAGAGAGTAGAGCGCTAGTTCTTTCTAGATTTACAGACCTGTTTCACCATTATGGTGTCAGTCTCTTTTGAAATACTGGCCTGTTTAGAGTACACTGTATTAAACTATAAAAGAATACATACATACATACATACATACATATCATCACGCCAAGTCCCTAACGGGGTAGGCAGAGAGTATAGAGCGCCAGTTCTCTCTAGACTTACATACCTCTTTCGCTTCGTCCACATTCATCAGTCTCTTCATACATGCTCGTCGGTTTCGAGTACTCTTAACGTTCCCGTCCTTCAGAGTCCGATCTATTTTATCCAGGTAGTTGGAACGTGGCCTTCCTCTGCCTCTTCTTGCACACACTTTTGCTTTGTATATCTGTTTCGTCAATCTTTCTTCACTCATCCTTTCTATGTGTCCAAACCAACGTAACATGCCTTTCTTCATCTTTACAATCACGCCCTCATTCACGCCAGTTGATTTGCGAATCTCTTCATTGCGGATTCGATCTAATATCGTTACGCCGCACATTTTTCGAATAGATCGCATCTCGACTGCATTCAAGCTATTTTCATACTTCCTCTGACATACCCAGGATTCGCTGCCATACAATAAGGTAGGTACCAATATCGCGTTGTGGACAGCAACTCGAGCATTCTTGCTCAGACTTTTACTGCCCATCAACGCCGACATGGCTCCATTCACCTTATTTCCGGCAGTTATCCTTCTTTCAATATCTTTTTCATACTTTCCATCTCGTGTGAACATGCTTCCAAGATATACAAATTCATTCACTTGCTCTAGAATTTGCCCATTTACCGATATAGCACACTCGGTCACTTGTTCATCTCTTTCGAATACCAGAACCTTAGTCTTGCCAGCGTTTAGGCGCAGCCCCTTCTTTTCACATTCTTTTTCATTATGGTAACTAGTGACTGCAGTTCGCCCTCTGATGACGCCAGTAAAACCGCGTCATCGGCGTATAGTAGGCAGTTGACCACTAAGTTTCCCATTTTCACTCCACATCCGTTCGTTCTTAGTGCTCTCAGACAGTTATCTAGATATATAATGAACAGCCAGGCAGACATGATACACCCTTGTTTGACCCCCGACTTCACATCAAACCAGGGTGACATCTCACCATTAACCCTAACGCACGCCTCGCTATCACTATAGAGTGATTTCACGGCATGCAGTAGGGAACTGCTCACTCCATATCCAGGCAACACGTCCAGAGTTCCTTTCGTACGACTCTATCAAATGCCTTCTCCAAGTCGACGAAAGCGCAGAAAACCTTTTGGTTAATATCCAAAAACTTTTCCGCGATTCCGCGAAGCGAGAAGGTTTGATCCATACATCCTCTTCCTGGTCTAAATCCACCTTGGGATTCCCAGAGAAACCTTTCGGATCGCTCTTGCATTCTTATCGTCAGGATCTTCGTGTACACTTTACTGGCTAAGCTGACCAAGCTGATGGCTCTGTAGTTTGAGCAGTCCAATCGTGATCCCTTTCCTTTATAGAAAGGCACGATGACTGCTCGCCTCCAGTCGTCCGGAACATCACCCTTTTCCCAGCAAAGATTGCATAGCAAATAGATGACGTCCCAGACCGCTGGTCCACCGTACTTGATCATCTCAGCCGTAATACCATCTATTCCCGCAGCTTTTCCACATTTCAGACTTCTTATCGCACTTACAATTTCTATAAAAGAATAAAGAAAAATAATCCTAGTTAAGTGTTTATAAATGGTACGCGTAGTTGGCGTTCTATTTTTAAACTTTATTAGGTACCTATGTAAATCACTAACGAGACAAATTAAAACCCGTACTGTCCAGTTGTCATGTCATCCAGTGTGCGCGTGCGACGCTCAAGTGCGCGTTGAAGGCGCAGGCGGCTCTCATTATTAGATAATTTGAGCTAATCTGAGTAGGTAAGTTCGCTGAACTGCTAATAAATTGATTAAGTGCCCTTTATAAAACGGGTTTGATGCGTTATGTAAGCGACCATTGTATCACTGTGTTATTGTCTCAAACTTGATTTGATATACATTGTATGTATTTGTAAATGCTTAATATCTAATGAGCCGTGGTGGCCGAGTGGTTCGAGCACTTGCCTGCGACACAAAGATCTGTCACGTTGGCACCTAATATACCTCTGGCGGAAAGTGGGTGTGTGGGTATTACCTATACACCTCTGCCTACCCCTTCGGGGACCCTTGTGGGAAGGCGTGAGGATATATTATTTTATATTATATATATTATATATAATTATGATTGTTGTGGGGTAAATACTTCACTAAAGCGATGTTAAAATAAACCATTATTTGAAACCATATGTGTAACCATTCCATCGTATAGCAACGTTCTCGGAAACCAGATCAGTGTTTATGTACGCTCTGTGGCACGACCCGGCTTTGTGCTTCACAAAAAAATAATAGCAGTGCAAGAAAAAAAAACCGCAATCATTTGTCCATCAAGCACAATGGGCGCTAACTGTATGCAACACTAAATAATCACACAGATTTACATAAAAGTGAACTGTACGGTATTGAAAATGACACACTTTGCAGAATTGACGCCCGTTCAAGTGCGTTGCACTGCAGCTCAGCGGAAAGAGTGTTTTGTTTGCAAATTGGGTCGGCGTGAGGCTGTTTGCTATAACCCACATTTGTTTTTATAAATTGCACAATGTAAAATGTATTCATGTTTAAATAATCAATTATAATAATAATATATCTTCACGCCTTCCCATAAGGGTCCCCGAAGGGGTAGGCAGAGGTGTATAGGTAGTACCCATACACCCACTTTCCGCTTGAGATATGTTTTATGTGCCATCGTGACATCGTGAAAAGTATATAACAATATTGTAGCTGGGCGGGACAGCTAGTATATTATATTTTATTGGCCCGGCCCGGCTTCGCGCGGGTGGACATAAACATTTTGGCATAAACATTTTTTTTATTTCACTTAACATTTCATTAAAGTTTGTGAATGAATAGAATGCTACATTATCACTGAGTAATTAGCCTATATTAATCAGTGATAATGTAGCGTTCAAATGGTAAAAGAATTTTTAGAATCGGTCCAGTACTTTTTGAGCCAGTTCCTTACAAAATCTTTACTACATACAAATCTTTCCTCTTTATAATATCATAATATATTTGTTGACTAATCAATTTATCTAAAGAGAACTGGTGCTCTATACTCTCTGACTATGTATGTATCTATTGAACATATTTAACCCAACTGTGTGTATATCTACATAAACGCAATTAGTTGAAATAATAATATTTAAATTTAAATTAATTTATTTCGACCAACAAGGATCATGGGTTAGTAAACTATTATGATTATGACTTAAAATAATAATTCTATTGGTCTAGTTAAACTAGCTCTTAACTAGTTGGTATTGAGTAAAATTCTTCAAAACTGCCGCAGTTTGTCGCAAATGCAACCCCAAGAATATCATTCCACACGCTGCCTAAAGAACGCCAAGTTGTATACCCTGGGGAAAAGCTCAACGGGAAGTTCATTCCACAGCCTGAGCATTTGCGGAAGGAAACTATTTAAAACCGCACAGTGCGATACCTGTTTCCACCTTAGTTTAAACAAAAAAATATCGACCAACAATTTTAAAACAGCAGAAAAAACAAATATACAAACGATTTTAAACTAGCACATGAGCATTAAAGATTTCCAACAAACATTATGCAATAATAAAGTAGGGATAGAGGAGAATACATACATACATACATATCATCACGCCAAGTCCCTAACGGGGTAGGCAGAGAGTATAGAGCGCCAGTTCTCTCTAGACTTACATACCTCTTTCGCTTCGTCCACATTCATCAGTCTCTTCATACATGCTCGTCGGTTTCGAGTACTCTTAACGTTCCCGTCCTTCAGAGTCCGATCTATTTGATCCAGATAGTTGGAATGTGGCCTTCCTCTGCTTCTTCTTGCACACAATTTTGCTTTGTATATATGTTTCGTAAATCTTTCTTCACTCATCCTTTCTATGTGTCCAAACTTTGTATGTGTGTGTTTCTATGTGTATGTGTGTATAGAGGAGAAGATAAAAGAATTAGAGAAGAAAAGCATTTTCTTTGAATTTCATAAGAATGAATGAAGAGGTAAAGGAAGACCAGCGACCACCAAGATGAAATCGATTGAACGCTCAAGTAATAGAACAGCAAGAGTACTCAAAATCGGCATATACGAAGAGACCGATGTATGTGGACGAAGCGAAAGATGTTCTGTAAGTCTAGAGAGAACTGGCGCTCTACTCCCCGTGATGGACTCGGCGTGATGATATTTGCATGTGTTTTATAATATAATACATTATATCCTCATGCCTCCCCACAAGGGTCCCCGAAGGGGTAGGTAGAGGTGTATAGGTACTAACCACGCACCCGCTTGCCGCCAGATATATTGTTTAGGCTAACGTGACAGATGGCGAGTCCATCGCCGTTACTCAAGCACGACTATACATACGCCTTTGAAATTCTTCTCAAACGTATGCAGGTTTCCTCTCGATGTTTTTCTTCACAGTAAAGCTCGCGGAGTGACTTATGTACTTAAGTTCAGAAAAACTCATTGGTACGTGTGAGATTCGAACTAGCAATCTTTGAACCACTCGGCCACCGCGGCTTTTTCATCATGCAATAACAATCTGTGGTTTAATAGCAGATTCTGCCGTCAGAAGTTCCAGTGGCAGTCTTAAACGATCAAATAGTAATAACCGCGCTTGACTGACATAGCGTGTGTATGGACACGCAAGCGAATCATATTAATTACTGTGTGTATCGTATCGTCGTACAATTGGTTTCATTTGAATGTTATTCTTGTCCAAACTGATTTGGGGAAGCGCACAGTTATTTTTAACAAATATCTTCATCCTTTTTATATTCTTACGCCTTCCCACAAGGACCCCGAAGGGATAGGCAGAGGTGTATAGGTAGGACCCATACACCCACTTTCCGCCAGAGATGTATTTTAGGTGCCAACGTGACAGATGGCGAGTTCATCGTCGTTACTCAAGCACGACTATACATACGTCTTTGAATTTCTTCTCAGACGTATGCAGGTTTCCTTTCGATGTTTTACTTCGCCGTAACGCTCGTGTTGTGACTAATCACAGTACTTAAGTTCAGAAAAACTCATTGGTACAGTCAGGATTCGAACTTGCGATCTTTGCGTCGTAGGCAGCTACTCGAATCACTCGGCCACCACGGCTAATGCTAGGATATGTGACTACACCCTACAGTATATAATATTCCTCCTGTCCACGTAGGCGCATGCGACTGCATCAACATTCTTGCTCGCTTCCCATCGAAACTTACCACATGGTTCAAGTATTCTTGACCAGCAAGCATGTAAGAAAGTTAATGAATGAAGCAAAAGGTTACAAGTCTAGATGGCGCTCTATTCTCTGCCGTGAGGAACCACTACGGAGTAACTTTCAAACAGGCTTGGAGGAAATTGCTTCAATTCTTGGTAACTGGTCAAAGTACACACACTAACGGTATGGGTTACCTAATAACACAGCGGGGGTCATGTATGAACTATTTATGTATTAATTAGAGAAAACAATCCCAACTATTAAACGGTACGTTGAGCAATAACGCCAGACTTGGGCGAAATGTGAAAGAGATTAATATGAGTCCGTTGCGAATAGAAATTCCTTTACAACGCGTTATGGGATTGTGTCGCTGTGAATGTTACTTGCGATATTCATTCCATACGATTCCAAATACGAGTTATATTACAAGGGTGGAAGTACGACAAAAAAGCCCAGCTGCTCTTGGGTGAAAAAGTTAAATCGTCACACGATCGCAGCGCTTACCTATCGGGTCCAATTATGAAATCTACACCATATACCAACGGTTAATTGTGACTGTCAAATAATAGACAAATAATATGCAATAAAATAATATTGCAACTATAAATTGAAATGTAAGCTATCCTATCTAGAAAGTTGGATCAAACTTCACACGGTGTGCCAATATGATTAAAATCGGTTAAGTAGTTTAGGACTCCATCGCGGACAGACAATGGGGACGCGTTATTTATATATATTAAGAAGATATACCCCTGAATAATGTATATCTGACGGTGAAATAGGGCTGATTTTATACCAGTTTGTAATAGTGTTTGAGTTAATCATGTCGTACAGAGACATTGTCTTGTAAAATATAGTGATACAATAACATTAACTTATTAAAATGCTACCTAGATCAAATCGACCGAACACTCACTGGTGAAAACTTTAAGAGCCTGTAAAATTTGCTAGATGTCTAAAGCCTAAAGAGAGCTGATAATTAAATTTAACGCGGGTTAAACTAGAGTTAGAGCCGTGGTGGCCGAGTGGTTTGAGCAGTTGCCTGCGACGCAAAGGTCGCAAGTTCGAATCCCGATTGTACCAATGAGTTTTTTCTGAACTTAAGTACAGTGATTAGTCACACCACGAGCTTTACGGTGAAGGAAAACATCGAGAGGAAACCTGCATACGTCTGAGAAGACATTCAAAGGCGTATGTATAGTCGCGCTTGAGTAACGGCGATGGACTCGCCATCTGTCACGTTGGCACCTAATATCCCTCTGGCGGAAAGTGGGTGTGTGGGTATTAACTATACACCTCTGCCTACCCCTTCGGGGACCCTTGTGGGAAGGCGTGAGGATATTACAGGGTTAAACTAGTGATGACAGCTAGTCGTTTGTTAGCCTCCGAAATCTTTTACGTATTCCAAGTAGCATATTCAGAGTGGCGCTTCAGTCTGCCGCGAGACAGCGCGTATACGATGCGTGTGACAGTTGAAGGTTTGCCAAAACGTTGGCAAGAACAACTGACGCCGCATTAGCACACAGCGGGTTGGAATCTATCGACCAAATATTCCACTCCGGTGGGGTTACACTCATTCAACTTCCCAGTATCGGCCTGTTTCGGGGACTGTTTGATAGCCCGTGACAGGTAAAGAGATAACACGAGAAGGTGTCGCATTCTCATCTTCTAAGTGATCTATAAATTTTTTTTCGTAAAGATTATCATATCTCACTGGCAAGTTTGAAGGTTCGAGCGATCTGCACCTATGAGTTTTCTTGAACCCAGTTCAGCTTTAAGCCGGAGCCTCGTTACTTAGGCATGATAATAGAGCGCCAGTTCTCTCTAGACTTACATACCTCTTTCGCTTCGTCCACATTCATCAGTTTCTTCATACATGCTCGTCGGTTTCGAGTACTCTTAACGTTCCCGTCCTTCAGAGTCCGATCTATTTGATCCAGGTGGTTGGAACGTTGGAACTTGGTATATCTGTTTATCAATCTCTTCACTCAACCTTAATACTATACTTAATTTCAGAAGAACTCATAGGAGCAGATCGCACTGATCTTATCACACCACGATCTTTACGGTGATAGAAAACACTTAGAGGAAACCTGCATGCATCAGATGGAATTCAAAGTTGAGCATCTGCGCTTTAGAAACATATAGTGCTTGGGTAACGGCGATAGACTCGCTATCACGTTGGTAAGGCCAGGCCTTTTGGTAAGCGGTAGCGCATTTTTCGTTACTACCATTAGGGACGAGGGTCGAATGAGCCTTCTACCAGCATAACCATTCTTAATGGAGCTCTGCTTCAGGGAGACCATAGACTAACGGTAGCAGGATCTGTAATCGGAATGCGTTGGAGAAGGCAGTGCAGGTGGTTGTTCAGATATTATATCAGTTGTAAAATATTTTGATAGTACTAAAGTTGTCAATAAACATACAGGTACTTGATGCAGGAATCTCTAAAAAACCTTTTGAAATAGCTTGTTGTACACTAGTAGTAATTAGTATGCTAGGTACACAGTACAACCAGCATAAAAGTACTTTAAAAATATAGTTAAAGCTGAATCAGCGACCGGTCATCGACCTGGTGTTATCCACGGTTCCACATTACGTGCGTAAATAAACAAACAAACCCGCAAATTGATGGATAGCTCACACAGGAAACTCGGCAGACATACAATGCAAAAAAGAATTGCACCTTATTAACATTTACAAGCCAAATGATTGTAAGTGAAACGACCTCGAGACTCGGGGGGTGGTCGACCGGAGGTGTCAGGTTCGATTCCTGGCATCGGGAAAGCAACACCGCAGCGTCCGGCCTATGTGCATAGCAAATGTGTGGTGAGTGTTAACGAACTTTGCGAATTAATAAGGTGGTTATGTCAGTTGGAAATGGTATGTGCTGATTTACTAGCTGTCCCCCCTGGTATTTGCGTTCTTCATACACGTATGCAATTTGACAAACGTCTTTGAATTTCCCAACGTGTGCAGTTTTCCTAAGAATATTTTCTTTCCAGGAAAGCTTTTAACCGTGGTAAAAATTTACCTTTATGTGGGCTAGAAACTCAAAAAAAAATTGACGTATGTGTTTGGACCTTGCAGTTTTAACTCTTAAAGGCCAATTAACCAGTCCGCAGCTCTTTAAATATAGACATACAAGAACAATGCTAGAACTGCAAATTGCGGTCAGGCTAACGACAGATTAACACTCATTGCTGGTCAGTGCGGCCCCGATTATCATGTGAAGATTGAAACGTAAAGCTCTACGCGAATTGTAAAAGTATATATCCTCACGCCTTCCCACAAGGGTCCCCGAAGGGGTAGGCAGAGGTGTATAGGTAATACCCACACACCCACTTTCCGCCAGAGGTATATTAGGTGCCAACGTGACAGATGGCGAGTCCATCGCCGTTACTCAAGCACGACTATACATACGCCTTTGAATTTCTCCTCAGACGTATGCAGGTTTCCTCTCGATGTTTTCCTTCACCGTAAAGCTCGTGGTGTGACTAATCACTGTACTTAAGTTTAGAAAAACTCATTGGTACAGTCGGGATTCGAGCTTGCGACCTTTGCGTCGCAGGCAACTGCTCGAACCACTCGGCCACCACGGCTCTAAAAAAGTATAGTACACGGTAAAAGTATAGTCGCATATAAAGTTTAATTGGGACCAAAACCGATTATGGAGGTATGAAAACACTTTCGGAAAATCATGACTTTAATCATTCAACTAACTTATCATTTATATCGTCAAAATTGCGAGAGACATGATTGCAGTATAAAACAATTTACCCGTAAAATCTCAAGGATTTGAAAATCAAAATGGCGTACGCCCGCCTGTCGCTCCGACATCTAAAGGAAGTGCAGTGAGTTAAATTTGGAACATAATGTAAACTGGCCAAGCTCGGAGTTGCCAAGGTTATACCGAATGCTCGTATTTTCGACAGCTCCCCTTCTTTGACGTTTGTCAAATTGGTGACATTATACTTATTTTGTGAGCGCCAATGGACTGGCACATTCGAAGTTTCGTTGCGAATCAAAATAATCTGTAAATTTTGGCGAGTACATTTTCTTTGAGTTATGTAGACTCATAAAAAAGCATATGTTATTTTGATTGCGACAAATTTATGGTTTTACTGTTTATGATGATATTTCTTTGCGTATTTTCTTACTTAGTGCCAAAAAAGCCGTGGTGGCCGAGTGGTTCGAGCAGTTGCCTGCGACGCAAAGGTCGCAAGTTCGAATCCCGTCTGTACCAATGAGTTTTTCTGAACATAAGTACAGTGATTAGTCACACCACGAGCTTTACGGTGAAGGAAAACATCGAGAGGAAACCTGCACACGTCTGAGAAGACATTCAAAGGCGTATGTATAGTCGTGCTTGAGTAACGGCGATGGACTCGCCATCTGTCACGTTGGCACCTAATATACCTCTGGCGGAAAGTGGGTGTGTGGGTATTACCTATACACCTCTGCCTACCCCTTCGGAGACCCCTGTGGGAAGGCGTGAGGATATATTATTTATAGTGCCAAAATAGCGTTAAATTTTAATAAAATCAAGTCCTGAAAAACTACTCGGTCATCTCTTCTGACAATGATCCGGGGTGAATTTTGAACTAGCTATGGGGTTCAAACTCTGATCTGTATAAAATTAAGTATGATGATGGAAAACGTCATTGATAAATAATGTCTTTGAATTTTTGGCATTCGGACATGTTACGCATCGTTCCTGAGACGGCATTAGAGTTTGTTACATTAATATCTCGATTCAAATATGTGCTATTTCATGACTATTGTAGGTTCTCTTTTAAGAGTAGGCGAGAAGATAATGAGCGTTAACATTGCATTTTGGTTCCGCCGAGGCTAGCTAGTCTATCAAGATTCTTCAAGCAAGCAAGATAATATGCCGCTGACGTCACGGTAAATATAAATGTCAATTCAATAAATAGTTGCTTCCATATCTGGAACATGTCAATAAAATTCAAATAGGTAATAAATCGTTATCACACTCGTAAAACCCCGTCGGTACATCAAAGGCATATCGCTAATGAAACCGCCCAAGACCCTTGCCACAATACATAAAGAGGAACAGTACTTTTAATAAATGCCGACCCACACAAGGTATCTGTACAAATATGGAATTTCTAATAGTGTTTTAACTGTAGCTTAAAAATATTTAGGCGGAATCATTGATAACAATGTAATATAGTGTGATTACAAATTATTAAGATCTCACTGCTGATAACGAAATATTGTGTATGTTTCTTCAATTGAGTAGGTAAAAGAATGCAAAAAACAATATCTAAAATTACTGTCTAAGCGAATACATTAATAGGAACGACAAGAGTTTTTGACATTGGCAAAAGTATCCATAAAGAGACTAGACAAAATGGATGAAACGAAAGAGTGAAGGATGAGCTCCCCGTTGAGGTTTTCCCTGGAGAGTACAGCATGGAGTTCTTCAAGAAGGGTGTGAAAAGATACCTGCAGGGTCGGCAACGCGCGAGTGATACCCCTGGTGTTGCAAGCGTCCATAGGCGGCGGTAACCGCTTACCATCAGGCGGACCGCATGCTTGTTTGCCACCCAAGTGGTATAAAAAAAAAGGAGTTCTGTGAGTCTAGAAAGAAATAGCTTTTTATCCTTGCCCAGCGTAATGATATTTAGAAAAATCAAATCAAATATAAGGATGCATGATGAAAAAATGAAGTATAATAAAGAATTTAAATTAATACACGGTGTTTGTAATATTCGTGTTTACTGCTATGTTTCTTTAACTTTGACTTTACTAAGTGAATATGAAATAAAAACTGTGATGAGGCACTGAGAAATATATAAGCAATGATGAAATCAGAGGAAGACTGGAACTGCTAACTGTATACATTAAAATTAACATCGATAATCGCTGTATGTGTGTGAGAAAAGAAGAGTTAAAAAAGAAGACGTGGTTGAAATTGTAATATGTATTATATTTATTATAGAGGAGGCCACGTTCGAACTACCTAGATCAGATCGATCGGACGTTCAAGGAAGAGAACGTCAAGAGTACTCGAAACCGACGAGCATGTATGAAGAGACTGATCAATGTGGATGAAGCGAAATGGGTATGTAAGTCTAGTGAGAAATGACGCATTAAACTATCTGCCTACCCCGTTAGGGACTCGGCGTGATGTACGTAGTTCTAAGAATTTTAATACTACAAGGTGATTAAATGCGTACGGCCTGAGAACTACTCTCCGCAACGGAGCCTCAAACCCGGAACCAAGGCAGTTAGCCAATCTACAAGGATGTAACATAGAAATGCTTTCTGCCACATCAGTGCTTATTAACATAAAACATGCTCTTGCGCATACAGTAAATATGTCTTCCGGATTTTTTCAACATTATACTTTGCAAAAGGAATTCCTGCCCGCATGACATTGACTGCCTCATTGTCAATGTTGCAGCTAATAATAAACAAGTTCGTCTGTCTGTCACGCGATCTTTTAAATAACTCTTTTCGAAACTTTTGTGAGACAATAAATCAGTTTTTTTGTAACGAATTGTCTCCGAGAATAAAGTACAAGCGTAAGTCAAAATGTTTTCTTTTCTGTCATTCAAAATATATGGCGTGTGCTGTAACTTTTTGTTGAAAGTGACATGATTTATACCTACGATATAAATCGATCGTATATCGTATTGTATATACATCTTATATATATATATACGCTATCGATTATCGAATAAATTTTCCTTCATCGTACGATCGTATTATCATATAAACTGAACTTTATTGGTAAGAACAAACGGAGTTTGCCTTCTTAATTTTTATAGGCACCACTAAAGCAAGCAAGCGGCCATAGGCGGTGGTAACCGCTTACCATCAGGCGGACCGCATGCTTGTTTGCCACCAGTATGGTATATTAACAAAACAAGCACGCAATCCGCTTGATAGTAAACGTTTACCGTGGACACGAGTAGTACCTGGGATATCGCTCGCACGTTGTCCATCAACTTAAAGCACTCGTTCACCACATTTCTATAAATATGGCTGCTAAAGCCTCTTGCGATCTTGATACTTGAGTATACATATACAGGTACATACTCTTATATAAATAGATGTATTTGTAATCGGCACACTGATTGGAGAGCGCCAGTTCTCTCTAGCTAGTGAGACTTACAGACCTCTTAAGCTTCAAGCACATTCAACAGTGACTTAATAAATGCTCGCTGGTTACTAGTACTCTTAACATTCCCTTCGGTCTAGGTAATCAGAGAGTTGCCAGCCTTCCGCTGGCAACTCTCTAGTGGCTGTCATTGAAAGATAAAAATGCCAATACTTCAAGCGAAACAGCAGGAAGAAACATACCGCGAACATGTTAAATGCACAATGTGTCTATTTGTCACGCCATAGACATAATTAATGTGCATAATTACCTCTGTACCTAGTCGGACTATGTACCATGCAACGTAATCAGTACAACTATGTGAAATAATCCTCTTTCGTATTCACTCATTTTAAATACATACATATCATCACGCCGAGTCCCTAAAGGGGTAGGCAAAGAGCGCCAGTTCTCTTTAGACTTACATACCTCTTTCGCTTCGCCGACATTAATCAGTCTCTTCATACATGATCGTCGATTTCGAGTACTCTTGACGTTCCCGTCCTTGAGCTTCCGATCTATTTGGTCTAGGCAGTTGGAACGTGGTCTTCCTCAGCCTCTTCTTGCACACATTTTAAATATATTTTTAAATAATGCCTACAAGGCAAAGAACTTGCCATCTCTCAGACCCGACTATACGACATGAATCTTTGTATTTCTCTTGGTGTTTTCCTTCACAGTAAACGATTCGATTGATTCGAACATGCAATCTTGATTTTACAAGCGAATACTCCAATCACTCGACTACCACGGCTTCAGTAAATAAATTTGATTGAATATCATAATATAAAGTTTCTTAAAATTGCTTTATTTAGATCAAATACCGACAAAAAACTACTAAAGACTTTGTTACTACGAGAGTATTAAATTAAGGCATGCATAAATTGTATTATGATGACAGAACTGTTTAAGCAATTTTGATTGATGATACGAGCAAAAAATGTATGTCACCGGGACCGGAGATTTCTATAACTCTATTAGGTGAACGTGTTTAAATTACCCTCCATCTAAAATTGTGGGTATTATAACATTACGAACCACTTAAAACAGAGCTAAGTACGCTACAATCTATTTCTCTCGCTCGCAACTACAAACGAATTTGCATTTCATGTCGTAATAAATGTCGGTAAATTATAACACGAACCCACCATGGCGTATCATGTTTGACATGAATTATAAACATACAGACAGACAACTCTCGCTGCAATTATGTTTTGTATATGTAGTCACCTGCGAAGTCAACATTGTTGATACACATCTTGACCTGATCTTTCAGAGATTTACGAATAATTTTTGAATAATACATACATACATATAATCACGCCAAGTCCCTAGCGGGGTAGGCAGAGAGTATAGAGCGCCAGTTCTCTCTAGACTTACATACCTCTTTCGCTTCGTCCACATTCATCAGTAATTTTTATTTTACGAATAAATTAAAAATATATAGTATATGATTTTATTGCCGAGGTGGCCGAGTGTTTCGGGTAGTTGTCTCGAATCCCGACTGTACCAATGAGTTCTTCTGAACTTAAGTACCTACAGTGATTACTCACACCACGAGCTTAACAGTAAAGGAAAACATCGAGAGGAAACCTGTATACGTCTGAGAAGCAATTCAAAGGCGTATGTATGGACTCGCCATCTGTCACGTTGGCACCTAAAGTATATCTCTGGCGGAAAGTGGGTGGTTACTACCTATACACCTCTGCCCATTCCTTTGAGGATCCATGTGGGAAGACGTTCATAAATTCATTGCATATGAAACTACGAGGTTCAACTAGTATACATATAACATATTTTCATGTAAATAAGTAGTAAGCCGTGGTGGCCGAGTGATTTCAATACAAAGATTACAAGTTGCAATCCCGACTGTACCAATGAGTTTTTCTAAACTTAAGTGCAGTGATTAGCCACAACAAGAGCTTTACGGTGTTTGAAAACATCGAGATCCTGCACACGTTCAGTTAATCTCTCGAGGAAAATGTGTATGTGAGTACTACATACCCACCTCTGCCTACCATAAAATAATATATCCTCACGCCTTCCCACAAGGGTCCCCGAAGGGGTAGGCAGAGGTGTATAGGTAATACCCACACACCCACTTTCCGCCAGAGGTATATTAGGTGCCAACGTGACAGATGGCGAGTCCATCGCCGTTACTCAAGCACGACTATACATACGCCTTTGAATTTCTTCTCAGACGTATGCAGGTTTCCTCTCGATGTTTTCCTTCACCGTAAAGCTCGTGGTGTGACTAATCACTGTACTTAAGTTCAGAAAAACTCATTGGTACAGTCGGGATTCGAACTTGCGACCTTTGCGTCGCAGGCAACTGCTCGAACCACTCGGCCACCACGGCTTGATGACCATAAAATAAGTTGGTATAATTGCGAGTCTGCCTCACATAAAAAAGTTGTCTAGAGTGTAAGTACATAATAATGATTACTGGACATTAATCTCATAATAACATATGAATAAATTCATACACGTTTGGTCATTAGAATTTCATATGAGTTGGTGAGATTACTTATTCTAATGAAAATAGCCCTTAATCTAGCGATCAAAGATACACTATCCATAATGACATGAGTATACTAAGTACAGACCGGCATGGTATCTCATTAATTTGCGACTGGAGTTTGGTGTAAGTTACAAACGTTGTAGTGTATAGGAATATTTTTATACATACATACATATCATCACGCTGAGTCCCTAACAGCTAGGCAGAGAGTAAAGAGCGCCAGTTCTCTCTAGACTTACATACTCTCTCGCTTCGTCCACATTCATCAGACCCTTCATACATGTTCGTCGGTTTCGAGTACTCTCGGCGAAAACGTCTTTGAGCGTCCGATCGATTAGATCTAGGTAGTTGGGACGTGGTCTTCTTCTGCCTTTTTATATTTTTATACAACAAGTGGGGAACAAACATATTCTGCTTCCCATTAGGGGGCCCCCTAATAGGAAGCGATTACCGTAGCCTATATATAGCCTAGTTCGGGAGTTATACTGCGTTGGCTGCATAATGGGACTAATCCCTTCGATGACCACACAACCCGTCCTGCCTCCCCAAGGAGCTCCCCCAATCTCGCAGAAACACAATACAAAAAAAAGTTATTTGGCTACGGATTTTCTATAAGGTGGAGGTCCTTCTCCAGTCTGGCAGCTGAAAATTCGAACGGGAAACCTATTATGCCCTACCTCTCAAAATATTTATATATATATCTCTAATATAATCTCTATATATATAGATACACTGAGATGTATGTCTGCACCCTTGTGAGAAAGGATGCCGATATATATGCAACTGACTTGTAAAATTGCATTGATAACTACAATAATTAATGCAGGTTTTGAGGGCAATTAAGATGCTTAACTGGACTATCACACAAGACAAGTGTTCCTGAATTAACGTTTATTGCGACACATGACGCTTTGATATAGTAAAATGTTTCTTCACGTATCCTTTCTAAATGCCCAAACCAACGTAACACGCTAATAATTAAATACCGATACTCAAACTGTCTTATAAAATTGGTCGTCATTTAGCTCGTAACTTGAAGTGAATCTAACATCCACAATTAAGTTGTTAGGCCCATCAAAAGAAGTTGTATGTAATAGCAATGCCTTTACGACTTAGTTAAATATTCATTTGTTTGAGTAGACAGCCTTTGCTTTATTTATCACAAATGAAAAAGGTTAATCAAACACAGGGCCGTGATTGTCGAGGGGTTTGAGTAGTCACGATTGGAAGTTCGAACCCTGACTGTGCCAAATAGTTTTTCTGAACTTTAGTGATGACACTACGTACTGTACGTGAAGGAGCTAAAAGCTCTTCTCCTTGTTTACTGCAAAAAATCTGCTTCTTTGAATATCTTCTGAAGAAAATGATCAAAAAAGTATGGCTAGTTTGGCATTTGAAATTTAATAAGAGCCTTAGACTGGGGGACCTGATGGGAAAGCGTGAAGATACATATGTATATCACATTTCATTCATTAACATATGATTACTGCGTACACTTGGCCATTAATATTTTTAATGATCAATAATAAATATCTATTTATTTATTTTATTTATTTAAAAAACTTCCTGCAAAATTATTTACATAGGCGGACTTAATGCCGTAGGCATTCTCTACCAGTCAACCTTTGGGTGATGCAGAGAAAGGTATGGCAGGCTATAGAGGGGATAAGAAACGGGAAATATTAATATGACTGAATATATATCATTCATATATGTACACGCATATATATACTAATTAATATATGTGTTATAAATAAGTAAACAAAATAAAATAATATTAAATTAGTCACACCACGAGCTTTACGGTGAAGCAAAACATCCAGCGGAAACCTACATACGTCTGAGAAGGCGTATGTATAGTCGTGCTTGAGTAACGGCGATGGACTCGCCATCTGTCACGTTGGCACCTAATATACCTCTGGCGGAAAGTGGGTGTGTGGGTATTACCTATACACCTCTGCCTACCCCTTCGGGGACCCTTGTGGGAAGGCGTGAGGATATATTATATTATTATATATTTTTATTTTATTTATTTTATTTATTTACACACACACCTTAACATCCTTACAGTAGGTATATATTATTATATATTATTAGTATATATTAGACCGAGTCCCACACGGGCTATGCAGAGAGGGTAGAGCGCCAGTTCTCTTTAGACCTACATACCTTGCCCTCTGGACCTGTTCATACATGCATTCATCTCTTCATACATGCTCGTCGGTAATTTAAACTCAACGGTAACCTCGCAGACTTGCTAAAAAATTCATACCGAAATTTCCAATGGTACAAGTGAAATAAATACACGGCTCCGTGCATTCAGCTAAAGCGAGGGAAAAAGCACACTTGTGGTTCCCGTTGCAATTATCAATGAAAATAGGCTGTTATTATGGGCATGCTAACGGGCCAATCTAAAACGATTCATATTCCATTTAAATAGAGTCGTCGGTAACAATAATTGTATGAACATAATATAGAAGGGGGCACATTAAATATGTAGCTCGATTCGTTTCATTTAAGTTGTCATGCGAAACCTTAAATTAATAAGTGATACATAGTGAATAATGCTTAAACCATATTGCACTGAAAACGATGTTATTATTATATAGGCATCGAATTTGTCATGTCCTTTGTACTCGTATAACAATTATTATTTCAGCTCCCAGTCGATTGTCGCGAGTCCAGACCTAACATATAACTGTTTACTGTTTAACATTCGTGGACATAAAACTAATTCTCAAAAACACGCACTGAACAGAACTAAAGTACACAACACACACATTCAATCATCACACACAGCTTAACAGGACGCAACACCTGATGATTCTGATCAGAATACGGGTGGAAAACCGTGAAAAACTAAATATCATAATAATAATCATAAATAATTTTATTTCATTTTATTTCATAAAATATGTGTTACAAATCAAAGGGCCCATATAATACTATACCTTACGCTAAAATATAATGTAGAATTTACCTATTATCCACAAAATTAGGCCTCAATTCGCCTTAAAACTAGAATTTCAAAGTCTAGTCCAGGTTTGACTAACGGTGATGGACTCGCCATCGCCTCGCGGAAAGTGTATGTGTGGGTACTACCTACACACTTCTGCCTACCTCTTCTGGGATCCTTATGGCGTGTATATATAAAAAATTTGGCAACAACAAACATGCTGAAGGCAAATATGGGGTATGATGTAATTTGGTACATGCGAGACCTACCAATAACAGCAATAAACTTCATCAGCGAAACAAAACACTAAAACCTTAGAAATAGTTTTGCTACCTTGACCTTGAACTATAAAACTGAAATACAGACCAACTAAAGTTACTTCACAAACATTGTATCACAATAAAACAGGGCAAAATATAGATGTATATTGTCACAGAAATAGTGCAAATTATAACTCTATCAAGCATTCGTGGGCATTACGACTAATTTATTACAGATTCACATCACGCATTTGCTACGCCCGGACACACTGTATGGCGACGGCATAAGCTTTTCGGCACATATTCTGTGAATCCTATTACACGATAGCCAAGGTTTCATGTACTAGGACATAAATGCAATTGTATATATGCGATAAATATGGACAAACTGCGGCATTTGGCGGTCGTCAGTACATATATCGCGCGGAGTCCCTCAAGGTAACGTGTTTGGATCACTAATGTCTGTCACATATTTGGGTCGTATTCTCGAAAATACTTTTTGGGTCAGTGTCTTAATTATATCATTCTCTTTATAGCTATTACGTATTGTGGATAGAGGTAACAGAACATTTATAATTCACCTCAACAAACAGAGGGCTTCAAATAATATGCTGACGAATATAATCAAAGAGAGGACTTAGAGAGGACTTTTTTGATTAAATATTCTTGAATTTTTTAATGCTATTCAGACCAAATTATTCTAAGAATATACTTTACGTGGCCTTATTTATTTATGCACGTAACCTCAAGGTTGCTTATAAACATATATACTTAATTATCAACACTAGTTAATTAACTAATTGTACAGTATAAATTAGGGCCAAAATACCTTCTTAATTTATAAGTAATTAATTATATAATTTAATTTATAACTTTTTGAGAACTGCAATTTAGTTATTCTAATAATTAATGATATGTAGCTTGAAATATATATCCACATAGCTTTACGTCTTCCCACAAGCCTCACTTTGACCAATAATCAGTATCTAGTTGCTAGCAAAACATAAAGTGCCGATAAATTTCTAAGAGTCGCGGTAATAGTGGCTTATGAGGTGGTACAATCCTACTAATTCCAATACAGGGCACAGTACACTTAACGTACTAATTCTAAATTACTCATTTCTACGGATGGTGTTTACAAATTTATAATTATTTAGTTTCAAACACTCTGAATTTCAATGATTTCAGTTTTTAATACAAGCCGTGCTAGCCGAGAGGTTTGAGTAGTTCGAAATTCTGCGGTTTTTTTAAATAATAACCTTCTGTAGGAAGAAGTATAAGCGAAGAGAAGTAGAAGAGAAATATTTAAAACAATAAATAGGTACCACGCTTGAGAAAGGAAGGTTACAATGATACCTAAATATGTTTACGAAAACGAAGGACTTCGAAGGACCCTGTATGAAGGCGTGACAGTATTAAAATATTTATTACAATATAAAAGAAAAAATATTAAGTCGATAATTTCCACTCTCGCAGTACATACTAGCCGACAAAAGCTTGCAGTTTAATCTCAATTATGACAATGATATATTTATAAAGCGGCAAATAAGTATATTTTACCTTTTCACTGTGCAGTAATGAGAATTTACGAGGCTACGCGCAAGTTTTTAGAGAGCATCTTTTACTCGCAGAGTACATTTTCACCCAATGATTTTCCGCTTGGCTTTGCCAATTTTACGAAAATATTTTTAGCGTTCAAGACTTTTCCTTCACAGGAACTATTTAACATTTAGCAAATGTCTGACGCGGTTCTCGTTTAATTACACACTTCATATTGTAAATAGCTTTTCTGGTTTCCATTAAAATGCACACTTCAGGCCTTAAATTGAAAATATCCTCACAATAATAGTTTATATAAATATATAAACGCGTTGACTTTAGCCGTAAGTTTATATATCTCAATGCAGATATTTGAGAAACGCCTAGAATAGAATAGATATAAAGTGTTGATGTTAATATGGTGAAACAATTAATGAAAATAATGTTTTGTTTTTGGTGAGTATGCAATTATGCATCATTCCTTATTCATTGATTCCAATAAACTTTTGGCAAGTATAGATCTTGGTTAGCTCTGACTTTATGCCGTTAGTTCTTTATGCATTATAGTACTAGCGTGTGTAAGCCAAAATTGTATCCATTAAGTAGTTTAAAATAATATTTGCTTGCCTCAAAAGCCTTAAGATGAAACCTGCTTGTGGTACATCAGTTGATAGTTTCAAAGTATGTAAAGGACATGGATAAAAACATTTTTGTTGTAAAAAGCCGTGGTGGCCGAGTGGTTCGAGCAGTTGCCTGCGACAAAAAGATCGCAAGTTCGAATCCCGACTGTACCAATGAGTTTTTCTGAACTTAAGTACAGTGATTAGTCACACCACGAGCTTTACGGTGAAGGAAAACATCGTGAGGAAACCTGCATACGTCTGAGAAGAAATTCAAAGGCATATGTATAGACGTGCTTGAGTAACGGCGATGGACTCGTCATCTGTCACGTTGGCACCTAATATACCTCTGGCGGAAAGTGGGTGTGTGGGTTCTCTCTATATATATATATATATAAATATTAATATAAACAATACCAGACTTTAAATTCATTTAAAACGAACTTGCTTTTGAAAATGTTATGTTGTTGGAAATGTAATATAAATTTTACAGTCGGCAATCAGTTTCACAGAATTGATAACAGATTTTCACTGAACTGCGCACAATATTGTATAATTATTATTCAAAATGTATTTGCACATTCAATAAATACTAAATGCTTTATAATTTGTTTTAAAGGGCTTGCGTTGAATAGGTGCCATCGTAGCCGAGTTCATATAATACTAGCTGTGCCCGCGACTTCGTCCGCGTGGGATAGTGACTTTGCGCAGTATTTATTTATTTATTTTGGTTGTGTGTGTGTGTGTGTGTATACGGGACGCCTACGTCATAGTAGCTTTATGCATGCAAAGTGTCAGCCCGATCGGTTTAAAATTGTCAAATTTTCATACAAACTTTTATACCCTATTTTATCCCCTTGTAGGATTAATCAAAATCCTTTCTTAGCTGATACTTTCATCATAAAATCTACCTGCATGCCCGATCCGTCCAGTACTTTGGGTTGTGCGTTGATAGATCACTATGTCAGTCAGTCACCTTTGAGTTATATAGATATAGGCAGTCCTATAGTATATGCAGGCGAAGATATACAAAGCGGAAGTGTCAGCCAGAAGAGGTAGAGGGGTACCACGTTCCAACTACCTAGATCAAATCGATCGGACACTCAAGGACGGTAACGTCAAGAGTACAAAAACTGGCGAGCATGTATGAAGAGACTGATGAATGTAGACGACGCGAATAGTATGTATTTCTAGAGAGAACTGGCGCGCTATACTCTCAGCCTACCCCGTTAGAGACTCGGCGTGGTGATATATATATATGGATGTATACAGGTTCGAGGCCAATGAGTTTTCCAATCTAAGTTTGTGGCATATTCACACGGCTTATGGTGCATCGTGAACTGTCGTGGAAACGGCGGTGCATTTGCAAGAACTGATGATTAAACTTGCAACAATATGATACAAAAACCTAGGATATATCTTTAAATACTTTTAGTTATAAGCCTTAATGTGTATACTGTGTATGTGTAACTGGTGTGCCCTTAAATAAATAAACAGATTTATCTGAAAGCCCAGGTTTCGAATTTATTTCTAAGCAAGAACTGATCGAAACCTAGACGAATTGGCAAGCAGTATCGGTATATTTCGCATTTGAATTTCAAAGTTGAAAGCAAAGCTTAGTTTTTATGCATCGCTCTAACCGAGCTTACGGTGGTCGGTCGGAGCCTACGTGACCTGAGTTGTTGACAAATGGACAAAGAGTATTTGGTAATTATATAGAAGTGAAAGAATGGCGTCATGTGCCTAATACATATGGGGTGATGAATAATTAATGTGGATGAAGCAAGGGAGGGCTGCCTGTCTAGTGAGAATCACTCTACACTCCGCCTGACTAGGCAGTCTGCCTACCCGTATATTCGACGGACTACACGGATATTGTCCGTCTGTACAGACAAACGGTATCGTCAGGTGTGTACGTATTTACTAGATTGGTTGATACCTGGATACAACGTACATTTTTTTACATATATATCATCACGCCGAGTCCCTTACGGGGTAGGCAGAGTACATATTTTTATAGGTGATAAACCAATACTTAAATAAACGAGTAATAATTATGTAATAAAATGTAAAATCATTAAATACCTATACGTATCGCTTTTTATAGAAACAATAATTTCGTACCAGTATTTCTTAACAAGTGTATTAATGAGCAGATACTCCTTTGAAGCAATGTTATGTCTGCCTACACTAGTTTATTTGCTCCTTCTTAAACAATAATAAGTATATTATATTGATATAAAATAAATAAACCACCGAATACAACAATTTACTTTTGCAGTAGTTGGAAAACAGACAATCAATCATATATGTGCGTACTTATAATTATTACAATAAATGCAATATGACAAGTGTCTGTTGCACCCTTGTAGGCACTTGTTATTGAGCGAGCTACGCACCCTCTGCGTAGTTGATCTATGCTCGTCGGACCCATATCGGCAACAAATTGCACGGACTCCGCTACTGCGAACGAAAATAATATTGTTTCTTTGGCAAATATTTACGGTACCCTTTTCGTGTCTCTTTACTGCGCAATACATACGGAACTTGAATATTGATTTATTAACATTGTCTCCTGTGCGGTAATAAAATATCTCTCGTAATATATGAATCAGAATCTGGAGAGATTTTCACATATGGACTGATAGCTTCTATTACAGAATATCGTTGTTGTTGGTATGTTTTTTTTATAGTTTCTGTACATTCGTTATTATTTATGGTAATACATTCAGCCGTGGTGGCCGAGTGGTTCGAACAGTTGTCTGCAACGCAAAGATTGTATATTCGAGTCTCGATTCTGCCAATGTTTTTTCTGGACTTAAGTAAGTGATTAGACACACCACGAGTTACGGTGAGAAAAAACATCATGCGACCTGCATGTTTCAAGTAAAAAATTACAAAATAAATATATTAATAAATATAAAATAAAAAAATAAAATAAAACGATATAAGTATAGTCGTATTTGAGGAACATCCGTTGGCATCTAAATATATGTCTGGCGAAAGGAGGGAACTCCTACTGGGAGTTTGTAGGAAGGCGTATAGGGTTGGAAATTGAGATTACGTAATTTACTTTCTGCGGTGGATATTTGATAAAGTCATTAGAGAGTCTCAGCCTGCAGTGGAGCCGAAATATCAGAAAACTTTAACTCCGAAAATTTCCTTAATTATTAAATATATATGCAAAGAAGAATAATTTCGGCGAAAAGTATGAAAAATCCCGTCTTAGTTCAGATATAATCGATAGAAGGGAATTTGTTCTTGTATTATTAAAGCTAATCAAAGAGCCGTGGTGGCCGAGTGGTTCGAGCAGTTGCCTGCGACGCAAAGGTCGCAAGTTCGAATCCCGACTGTACCAATGAGTTTTTCTGAACTTAAGTACAGTGATTAGTCACACCACGAGCTTTACGGTGAAGGAAAACATCGAGAGGAAACCTGCATACGTCTGAGAAGAAATTCAAAGGCGTATGTATAGTCGTGCTTGGAGTAACGGCGATGGACTCGCCATCTGTCACGTTGGCACCTAAATATATCTCTGGCGGAAAATGGGTGTGTGGGTACAACCTTTACACCTCTGCCTACCCCTTCGGGGACCCTTGTGGGAGGCGTGAGGATATATT